>CM060836.1:67025000-67092500 GCA_030762175.1 Metallyticus violacea
GCTAAACCAGACCAGCTCCTGATTCTGTGTCAGAACCAACGGAAGTGAGAGAGCGGAAAAATCTGCAGAGGAAAGTTTAATCCCAGCACTTGCCTAAGCGGGGAAATCACGAATAACCTCCAAGAGATTTGAACTCAGGACCTCCCGATTGCAAAACACAAACGTTACCGCCTGAGCCACCCTACTTGACAGTTAAGAAGCAGGCGGTCTGCACAGTCCTCCCTGACTGAGGTTTTACCAGGTTTTCCTCAGTCTTATAACCGGGAACGCTTCCTTTCACCCAAAAAGGTCGAAGACAGCCGCAAGTTTGATGCACGAACACATCTCTCATTGAATGTAAGTATAAAGACGAAAAATGCATTCACATTTAGTGTTCAAAGTAATTTTATTTATAACAGGTAGATGTTATGCGAATGTTTGTTACAAAGGTTAGATATGCATTTCCTAAGGCAGTTAGATGATGTGCAAACTTAACTCTGTCGATGAATGATATTTTCTGTTATTCCAGTTAAACTTGTCGACAGCTGCTTATGACATTTTAACCTGATTTGTTATGAATAGTTTGACAACACTGAACGTCTGAACGTTCTATTGTTTCGGCTGCCGAGCTACCGACCAATTCGCTCAACTTTCCCCCACCCACCTATCTTTGGTTGACATCAACCACTCCTACTCAAGGTCTCGCTGAACATTCGTCGCTCTTTACTTCACTGGAAATGAAATTATAGTTGTGACGAAACTGGTCTGAAAATGTGTCAGCCAACTTTCTGGAATGGCACTCTCGCACCGGACCGAACTCATAGGCGTATTCGCTTAAAAACAACAATATTTTCCCAACTGTTCATCTCATGCACCATCAAAGTCCATTGCCTGTGACATAGTACAAGGTAGTCCGTAAGTCATGTTTCCTACTGTTTTTGTGCAGATATTCTATATTTCATGTTTCAGATGTGTGATCATGAAGGGAAGATCATGATCAAGAAAGATTCAACAAAGAAGCTCCTTCGAAATAACAACATTGCGATGGGAACAGAAGCTCTTCAGAAGTGCGTCAGTTTTGGACAAGAAGAGGACGTGGGACCATTGACCACAGAAACCTGCGCAATCACTTAATTAAAAAAAATTAAAGAAGCTGAACAAAACTATTATTGGGCGAGTTATGACGTCATAATAAACATATTCTTTCTCTATATTGCCATGCAGTTCTTCATTTGTTTAACGAAAGCATACGATACTATGAGGACAAAATACTTTCTTGGTCTGTTTAATTATTGGACTTGTGAATATACCTTTATTGTTAAAAAACGTAATATTCTACAAGTTGGCATGGAAGCAGTATAGTATGAGGGGGAAAAATAGGTAAATGATTTTGGAAAGATATAAAAACAAGAATTAAGGATATTGAAAGAATGAAATATAGGCTAGTGTTAATATCAAAAACTCTCTGAAATTACTACAAAATTATTTGGAAAGGAACAGATACATTGAAAGCCGGGATAGGGCAGGGAGGGAAGGACTGGCATGTTTTAGAATAGGAGTAATAGGTCTAAATGGGATAAGAAATGGATGTATTAACGGAATATGTCCAATGTGTGAGATAGCGGAATATAGTACTTCGCATTGTATATTAGAATGTAAGCAAACCAAGTTTTGCAGGGAATAATTCTTGTTACGTAAGTGGAAAACTTACTAAATGAAATAAGAGGAAATTTTTTTTTAATTTAAAATCAGATGAATATATATAAACTTGGAAAATACATCAAGAAGGTGAGACAAAAATGGTTATGGAAGGTGGACAAGACAAAGGAAACAACAATGTTGATA
The DNA here is from genome assembly GCA_030762175.1 of Metallyticus violacea. Taxonomy (NCBI): domain Eukaryota; kingdom Metazoa; phylum Arthropoda; class Insecta; order Mantodea; family Metallyticidae; genus Metallyticus; species Metallyticus violacea. The sequence continues at coordinate 67,026,825 of CM060836.1, forward strand.
ATAGCACTATTTAGGAGTGAATATATATATCCGCATTACATGTACAATCTGGTGTTAATTGCAATGGGTACGGATGGAATGCAACTCCATAAAGTGAGGGTGATTAAGTGAGAAGTTTAAAGATTTTAAGTATTGAGAATATGCAAATGTAAATTATTTACATTGATTTTAACATTTTCATTGTTAAAACTGCAGGAAATTGATTCTATTTATGTGTTAAAATATTATATCTGTATATACATTTGAAATTGGAAGAAATAAATTTATTCATTGTTAAAATAAACATAATATAATTTTTATAAGAAAATGATCGTCTTCATTCATATGACAACATGATAGAAACGCACACAATAAGAATGTAGACAAACAAAATTATAGGTGGGAAACATTTCGAATATGTAATTATATTTATATTTTTATTGCAGGCAATATCACGAGAGGGTCTGAGATTACCGATAAATTCCCGAACGTAGTCAATATATTTATTTGGAAAGCTCAGATATTTATTATGACTATTTCAAGAATAAAATAAGAATTTAAATATAATTCCTCTAAACTTGACTTACAATACTACAATAATAATTTGCACTTAACCTTTTCAAGCAATCTTGCGACAGAAGATTACCGATAATGCCAATAGAGAAAAGCAAAATACGGGTTTAGAACTATTTCATGAATAGAATGAGATAAAAAGTGATATATATATATTTGAAATTCGCGCGCAGAATATTAACACTTGTTATAATTAGGAATATCTATTCTATTCAGAAACCGTGAGATTGAAACGGACAAAAGTCGACTATTACAATCGCTACCGTTCGATTTTCTAATACCAACTAAGAGAGAGTGAGAGAGATAAAAAAAAAAAAGGTGACATATAATGCCCCTATTTTCCTTTTTATTCTGTGGTTTGGAATTCCTAATGATAAGACTAATTTGCACATTTGACGCATCATCAAAACGCTTTGAAGAACCCTCCATTTTGCGTTATGATTGATGACGGTCCATGCTTTTGTTGCTACCAATAGCTCCCCACCGCCTCTAGCAAAAGTGGTCAGTGATGCGTGCTCAGGAATTATATAATGGAGGTATAGATTTGACTACACTGATCACAAGACAAATGCACGTCGCGTGATAAAACGGATTTGATAATTTTTTTCGATAATTTTCTCTTCGTAATCCGGCTGTGATTGGTCAAAATTCAAAATTTTGTTTCGTTTCTTTGGTCGATTTTTAAGATGACTTCTCACGATTGAAATAGTCGTAAATAAATTTATTTACTAAAATATTTATTGCATTTATACAGAAACTAGTAAAAACTAGTACTAAATTATTATACCAAATGTTGTGTTAATTTTTTTACACTAAAACTGTATCAGCTCAGAGCAAATTTAGAGAAATGCCATCATTTCACGGATTGAAATTTCCATGAAAAATTATATTTTAGATGGTGTGAAAAAGATATGGTTTCATTGAAAAGCTTATCACTAAGACTAAATATCAGAGTAAGTATCGTCAAACTTTCTATTAAAATAACAAATTATAATTTTTTTTTTAAAATCAGTTTCATTTAGTTTTAATTGAAATAGTGTGATATTTTGAAAAATCTGCCATTAATGTACCTCTTAATGGGTTTAGACCCGATTAACAGGTGCACTACTCCCGTGACCACACTTCCCTTTATGGATTTTTCCAAATACTTTGTATAATCTAATACGGACAATTAATCAATAACGTATACCAGAAGATTTCTTTGCATCTTCCACGTTTATTGTATATAGAGAGCTGCACAATTTTCCCATATATGTAAATACCAAGTCCGTTATTTGTTATTTTTTTCCCAAAATATTCTGAACCACTTGTATCTTAAGTTGAAACTCACAAAACCCGCTCAGTTTGGGATTTTTTTCCGAGAAAGTGGCAAACAGCTAAGTGGAGACCAGAGGTAATTATAATCATAGGAAAAAGCAATGGATTGACTTGCGATGTGGTATATTAGCGTCTATAAACTTCTGGCATACTGCCTATGGGGCGTCGCAAATACCAGCGTCTTTTATGACAAGCAAAGACAGTTTTGAATGCACGCCAGGAAGTATGAACAAAGTCTAGGGAATTCCAGAAATCTCGCCAGCTGTGTATGCAGAAACAGCCGGCGCAAGCTGTCAGCATCTTGCCAAAAATATGTAACACAAAGTATTCATTTATAAAACAAACACTGATCTGGACACGCGTTTCTTACGTGACCATTCAACTTTTATCAGCTTGGACACATTCAGAAGTTGTTTGTTACTACCGTTCCTTAGTTAGTACCTTTACGTACTTCCGGACGGCAGACAAGAATGCTGTTTGAATCAAAATACTCGCTGACAGGTAGCTTTTATCACTTTTGTCTTGGGTTCGTTTAGGACGAGTTTTATTGAATTGTTCTAAAAATCTAGGGAACCATTTAAGACATTAATGTATTTAGTTCATGAATCAGTGAGCAGTCAGGAATTTCAACCAATCACAGTTGTCTATCGGGCACATTTTATCCTTTCCGTTTTATTACTTTCGCGCTTGCGCGTAATTCTATTTATGCAAGTTCATCAAAACATTTGCAATGAAATATGTTTATATAGCCTAATAATCAATGCACTAGAAATCAATAATCAAATGATGGGAAAATAAAAACGTTCAGATGCACAAATAGATTTTATTTTCAAGTTCCAAGAAGATGAAAGAAGAAAAGACTATGTAAAATAGAAATTGGTGTGGAAAGAGTTTAATCAATGTTATTTGAGTTTCAAAATGTACTTTGTTTTAGTTATCACGCTTCAATTGTCTTCAATTTGTTATCAAAGGGTTTACACGAGAAAATAAACCATATATCCCGTAAATCGTTTTAATTTTGACTGTTATGGTAAATTCAAATGCCGAACTGAACATTCACAACTGTAAGTGCATTCAATGGATATTTTTACTTTTTTATTGTTTTATTTGCTAAATATCGCACCTTCGTTGTTGGCGAATTTAGCAATAAAATCTGAAACTATTGTTATATTATTACAGATAAAAATTCTGAAACACTCCAGGGAACTCATAAATTTGCATTTTCTTCTTAAATGAGCATAAAACAAACTCTGAAAAGTAATAAAATATAAAACGATGTTGCATTTCAACAAACAACCTTTTCTCCCAAAGGATTTGTCGTTAAGAATTAAACCGCTGCTCGTTTTGTTGTTTAGAGTACTTCCAATAGAATTGTTTGAGAACACAAGTATTTGCTTTGTTTATGGATGCAATAATGGAATCGAGCAAAAACGCTATTCAGAATTAAAAAGAAATTAGAAAGAAAATACTGATTTCAGCTTAAATTTAAATACCATGCAATTGCATATTTTAATGTATGATTTTTTTTTTATTGTTATTTACGGATGCTCTTTAACATCTCAGGTCATCAGGGTCCCATTCAACTCAGGGCGTGAAACGGCCGACAAATTTTGCTCAGAGGCCTCTCTTTCAGGCTTGAGGTTCTTTTTCGTGCCGTAAATGTACCACATGAGACCCACGGCTTTACTTCCCTTCCGAAGGAAGCCATACTTAGGATTTTTACGCTGGAAAAAATCCATCGGTCCTGGCTGGGTTCGAACCCGCGATCTTGGGTATATTTAATGTATGCATTTACTTTAAAAATTAAGGTATTTAGCCAAAATAGGTCTACAAGAATTTTTATTATTATTATTAAAAGTTTTAGACTTTGGACTCCCAACCTACTTTGGTCTCAATCTCATATTTTAAATGGCCGATGTAAGTCTATATTTCTTCCAGGTTTATAGTTTAAATTATTTTTCGGAATTCCTATTTCTTGCATTCTCTACCGTTGTATCTGTGTTGCGCTATCTGTCTTTAAATTAAGACAAATGCAATTCCTTTCTATTTTATTTATTTGGAACTTTATTCATTCTAATACAGAGCTTAACTGAATTTGAAAGTTTCATTTCCGTGCCCTTTCTTTCTCATTAACTATTATTCGGTTCAATGGAATGGTCATACATTTATAAGGTCTCTTTCATTATTAAAAGCAATATAATTATTATAGTAGTTGAAGTGATGATTTTCATGCTTTTTCCTGGTTAATTTCATTCCGTTGGACGAAAGTGCCAGGACAAGGTGCGCTGGCGCGGTGTGACGGTAACTTGCGCTTTGTAAAGGCTTCTGCCTGGCGTATGAAATTGAAGCGACTATTCTGCGGGACTTTAACTTTTTGAAGTGGGGGAGGGCCTCCGCCGGCGTTGGGGTGTTCTATCTGGAAACAATGTTTAGCACCTCGTGCTTCACTATCCGTAAGCCTTGTCACTCTCACCTGATCCTATCCCCCCTGAAGAGCCCTCACTAGGATCGTAGCATAAACGGTCAGCCCTCGAGCAAGGCTGAAGTACTGAAATACACTTCTCCAACCCTAAAAATCCAATCATCCAATTCGTAACCATCAAGTATAATTAATTATACATATTGGTTTAGGATTAAGAATTTAGAAGAGAAATATACTTTGAAACAATGTCTAGTGACGTAAGAGAAAGTGAGGGGAGGAAATACTTGGGTTAGTAGAATCAATTTGATTATGGAAAAAATTAACTTGGGTATGGTGTGGCATTTTTTTTTGGGGGAGGGGTGATGTTTAACGCCCGTTTTTACTACTGTGGCACAACAGGCGATTTGGTATGGCATAATAGAGAAAGTAAAGAAAGAAGTTTTTGGAGAGAAATTAAACAAAGAATTGATGATATGGAAAGACATGAGATATTAGATAGTTTAGTAGTAAAAAGACATTGAGGGTTTATAGGGAGTTAAAGGAAATATGGGGTAGAGAAAATTATGTGGATGGAGGTGACAGGTGCACGGGGGAGGAACTCGCATGGTCCCGGACAGGGGTAGTGAATAAGAGGAGGTTTAAATATAGAGGAATATCCGATGTGTGCAATACAAGACAGTTACTGGCATGCAATTGTGAAATGTAGAGCAACTAAAGAAATGAGAGCAAAACTTAGGGTTGAGAAGTGGGATAACTTACCTATAGAGATAAGGGGAATATGAAAACAAGGCAGAAAATCTTGGAGTTTGGGAATAATTTAGGTAAGGTTGAAAATAAGTAAGAAATGAGCAACTAAATCGGACAGAAACATAATTTAAGTTGGTTTTTGATTGAGTTAATTTTGTAGAAGTAAGTTGTCTGATAGTTGAGTAACCGCAAGGTTGAAATTATTTGGATCACTTGGTTACACAGCAACTCGGGAAGATTTAATAGAGTGATTATGGATATATTTTCTTGTTTGTCTGAGCGACTGTAAAAGTGTACTGTGGAAGCTTGTTGTATTATTAAGTGGAAGTAAATTCACTTCAATCCAAGTATAATTATACAGAGAGGCCAATATGTAGGGGACGCTTACAGTAAACATTTAGCACACATTGTTTAGGCTTGTTCGAATATTCTTGTTTCCTTAGTAAGCATATGAAAACTATGTAATGTAAATAGTAATTTTCAACCTATGACAATGCACATTTTTTTTTTTTTTTTTTTTTTTTTTCCAGTTTATGGTAGCGGTAAATTTGACTTTTGAACTAAGGAAATGAGTTCTGAAGAATTAGTGAAAGAGTGAGAATGCTAAAGGTGTTAGAAGGAAATGGAGGAAATCTCTGCCTCCATGCATTCAAAAGACAAACGAACAAAATATGTGAGAATGTTCTGGGCAGAAATGTAGTCCTCCAAGAAATATAATCCAGCAGTCCCAAAGACCCAGAGAAAAGCATCATAAGAGCTTGCTTACCTTTTTTAAAAATTTGTCTTAGTATGAAATGTATCGCCCGATACTCATCGACGATTTATTGGAAAATGACCATGACTGAACTTGAATTTTGTGAAATGTTGCTCAACGAAAAAAGAAAGACAATGAGATCCAAATCAAACGTCTCTGCTCAGAAGCTGTCTCGAACTGTATATCGTCACAATTATATATATATATATATATATATATATATATATACACTCTCTGTGACTTTTGAGCAATCACATAATCAGTCAGGTGTAATGGTTTGGATGTTCTTGTCCCCTTGATTTTGTTTCATTTTTATGGCATCGCCACTGGTGATGTCTACAAGAAAATATAGGAGAACGCTGTGATCTATCAGAAAATGTGATGATAATTTCTTCAACAGTACGACACACAAAATGACCAAGAATGCCTTTTATAATCCAACAAAACTGCATTACTTAAATAAATAAGTAAATAAGTCATATCTCTATTACATAATATAGTGAAAATAATAATAATAATAATAATAATAATAATAATAATAATCATCATCATCTCAATATTAGCTTAATATGAACATACAGGACATAGAACCCCTCCCCCCTTGTCAGTAGAATAAGTAGAAATTGAGAAAAGAATATATTGTTATTTTATAGGTATAGCCGCTCAAAAGCCCCCATAACTGTATTTTGTAACTTTTTATGACTGCAATTTTTCTTAACGCAATAAAATTGTGAACTATTATGTGAATATGTATATTAAATAGCTGTGATTTTTTATAAATGATTTGGTAAAAGAAAGAAAGAGAGAGAGAGAGAGAAAGAGAGTAACCAGCTTTATATTTTTAGTGTCTTATGATAAAATGTACCTTTGTTCAGTATTAATATGTAGTGAAGGTACACGAATGAAGGCATAGACTGAGAGGTGCCACATTTTGTTGCAAACAATTTTTCTTATCTCTTTTCATGAATCTTTAACTAATCTTTTAATATGAGCAACATTTTTCACTTAAAAGTTTCTTTATATTTGCTTTCTTTGACTTTATTGTTAATTTTTTAATGCAAGAAAAAATTTTCGCTTCAAAATATTTGTTTAGAAACTAGAAAAAATACTCCTAACATAATACAATTGAAATTCCTGCAAGAAAACTAGTAAAACAGAACCATCATTTTGAAATTACAGGGGCATAAAGAATTGATATTAAAATATGAAACTTTGGAAAACGATTCTCCAATGTATGGACTATAAAATGATTTAAAAATCAATAAATTGTGATTTTTAATTATTTTTTACTCACTTCTTAATGGAATTCCAATTAAAATGGTAGTAGTATAGATGCTTGAATATAAGTTATATATTGGCTTTGCTTCCTCTAGTGTTGTAAAAATTTTCTCTTTACAAAATTATTGGGAATTATAAATATGATTTTGTACTTATAAGCAATTTACAGATAGCGGCGTGTAGTATTAGCCCCGCCCATGTGTTCTCCCCTCCATTTCGTGGCTTGCATCTCCTCGCTATAGTGCAACGTTATGATGCAACTCCTTCCATGAGAATAAACGATTAGTGTTTTGTTTTACACAAAACTGTTATTCTACTGTTTCTAAAGAAAGTAATAATTATTATATTCGTGTTTAGTTGTAAGTAATGGGCATTTACGGAAAATGTAATGTATTATAATTATTCATTCACTTCATGGACCATAAATATATCAGTAAACTCAAGCATTTCATGATTTATTTTTATGATATAACTTATAGGCACTTACTACAAAAAATGAAGTCAATTATGTTAGAATTACAAGCCAAATCATGCACGAAACATGGCTAATTCACTTCCAGTTTAATGGCTTTTTTTGTTTTAACTGGTCATTTCCGCCTCAAAGAGATCAGAGATTTAATTCCAAACAATGAATGTACTTACATCAAATTTCGCTTGGTAATATTACTCCCCATGGGAGATTTTAAAACCTTTATCAAACAGTGAGATAATTGTAAATTCTTAACTTCATTTAAACAGTTTCCCAAGCCTCGAAAAGGGAAGCTGTCATTTAATAATAGACTACAATATAGAATACAATATTATGTGTTGTTTTAACTATCGGAGTTAAGGTCATATACTAAACCAGGCGCAAGACATATAGAGAAAAACAAACACCCAAACCATGAGAGCCTCGCTTTAGAGCTTTTATCTCACATAATTGAATTAACATTAAATAATTAATATACATCATATGGAGTTACTTATTTAATCCTATTGTGAATGAAGTAGGAATTCTAGTGAAATCAATATTCAGTTACATGCTAGAGTTAGTGATTACAATGAGTATTATTCAAGCGTGTATTATATTATTTAAATGTATATAAAACAGCGGTGCTGCTCGCCTCAAACTAAGACGACCCGGGTTCGATCCCAGGGGCCATAAGTGGAATTTGTGGAAGTATGGCTTCCTTTGGAAGGGAAGCAAAGCCGCTGGTCCCATGGCTTGGATTTACGGCATGTAAAGAATCTCAAGGCTGAAAGAAGAAGCCTCCGAGCCAAATTTATCGGCCATTTCAAGTCCTGAATTGAATGGGAGGCTGATGACCTGAGATGTTAAAGAGCGTCCGTAAATAAACCAAATCAACAATTCATCATCGTCTACAGTAATGTAGTTAGCCGATTTTTTGGGTGCGGGCATTCAAATGGACTACTCTACACTACTGACATATAACGGCGAGTGTTGTTGAATAACGTTTAACGCCCGTTTTTACTACTGAGGCACCACAGGCGTTGGACACTGATGATACATGAGATATACATACATACGATATATTGGGAAAGGATTTTTTAGGGAAAGAAACGTTCCAGGCCTAAGTTTTAGGGTACCTTCCAGGCATTTGCCATTTATGACTGAGAAAACCTGGAAAAAACCTCAGCAAGGGAGGACGGTCCTGGCGGGCTTCGAACCCCAGACCTCCCGCTCACGAGTCCGCGCCTTAACGGCCTCGGCGAGAGGAAAAATTCCAATAAGTTGGATATTCAACACCACTGTATATATAAAACTTCCATTCATGTCTGCCTAAAGTTAGAAGAGCTATAGTTGTAAGTTAATTAAATAATATACAAACAAAACAAATTAAAATAAGTATAATAATAAATATACATTACAGAAATCATGAAGACACAGAGATATGGCAAAATAGCAAATGGTAGTTTCATTAAACATTAATCAACATTTAAATGAAAATCGACCACTTATGTAAGAATTGTTGAATTTTATTTCAAATAATAACAATGTCTAACAATGCCAAATTTCGCTCTGAAGAATATTCCAATAATAATATTTACATAAATACACATAAAATGAATTTAATATAACAAATTCTAAGCACGAGCTCAGAAACAAGCTCTATCAGCATATGTAGGCTTTACATATAGTTGCCATAGCATTCAGCCTTGAATTACAGAGAAACTTAATCCCTAGAAATTCATTATCCACGAATCTCCTGAAAGGTATTGGCTAATGCCTTTAAAGAATTTGTTGCTTTTGCGAAATTAAAGCAGTAGGCCATGCAGAGCAATTAACCTCCATGCTCTATCTAGTGACTAGCAGGGCGCAAGCTTACATTTATCAGTATATGTGGAAAAAATGGAGCGGTGTTCCATCGTGCTCAGACCACCAGCAACATGGTAATATGTTAGCGTATATTTTTAATAGTTAAACAAGGACGATGAAATATTGGCTTAGACTAGTGCAGCGAGACCAGTCGACACTTCGCACTAAATGCAATAGACACCAGAAGCAAAATATAACACCAACGTTTTGGGCTATAGAGATGGAAAGAGTAGCTGACCTTGGTTCAATATGGCAACGAGGTAATGAAAATAATAAAAAGGTATAGAAGAAAATTAGACAAGGCTAGATGATATAATTAGGCAGGAAATCGAGGTAGAATGTAACACGAAAAACTATTTGAGCCTATCGAATGAAATTAAATTAACCTGGAGTAAAGTAGTACATATGCTCGTTCACTATTGGTTGTATATGAGCATATTCCTAACCAAAGTGTGCGAAGCTAGAAGTAATTTATATACATACATATATATATATATATTCGTTTTTTTTCCTATTTTTAAAATATGTTTATTTCTTTATTACTAATACTGGTTTATTTGTATTATTATTATTATTATTATTATTATTATTTGTTCCTCTTTTTAATTGTGTATCATACTTAAGCATGTACGGTCTACGACCCATACATAAAATACATTTGTGTGTGTATATAGAATTTTATAACAAAACTACACCTACTACTGTGGAATGGGTTATATAAGATGTACATTGGACCAAATAGAAATGCGATTCTATTTAAGTATGATGGGCTCATGCACTTTGAATATTTTTCTTTATTTTAATAATTAGCCTTGGGTTGTATTGTTTTCTATGAATTTCAGTCACAACTTATTCTCCAAATACAATGTACAGATTCACAAATGAATTATTAATAATAACAAACACATTCAACAGAGAAGGTTAAAAATAAAACAAATCAACTTATAGCATGGGAACAGTTCACGAGATAAAGGGCTTAATAGAGATAGAAGTTATTGATCGGTAAAGTAATGAACAACAACGATCGCTTTTGGCATATTTGCCATGCACCGACTTCCCAAAAGTTTTCCGGGTGTTGCAAATTATAGAAAGCACTTCGAAATATTATTGCAGTTAATAAATCGAACTGCAAACTATATATAGTGTAGGTTTTCTTGCGTTTATCCATAAACAAACTAAGCATGCAGCAATAGTATTGTCTGAATAGACATTCCCTTACCTGACATACTCAAGTACTCACGCTGGTTAAAGTAACTACAAAAGTGTTGCAAGGAATTTATTTCCTTGCGTGATGACATTTTTCTTATTGTGTCTTAAATGCGTGGAGCAAGCCTTTTGTCCATTTCGCGCCCTGGTGGTTTGACATGGGCAGGAAATATCAACAACAGTGCATGACAAACAAAAACCACTACAAAAAGCGTAATAATTATCGTTCTTGTTACCAGACGAGAGGCAGACCTCTTCAAGATTTAGCCACCCGCTTATCTGATGAAGGCAAATTTTCAAGCTCCGTTGCCGGCAATGATGATAATGGGCGTTTTAAATGGGCGAAAGTGTTTAAAATTCTCAAGATCTTATCGGAGTTGTATGTTGTATATGCTTGTCTTCATTTAGTGGCGCGCTTTTTGCACCAGGTCCGTTACAGGCAACGAATCATGTAACTGTTTCCGGTTGTGAAGTATTAGCGAGCGCTGGCCGACATAAGATGGATGAAGGGAGGGGAAGGAATTTCTCACAGCTTTGGGTGGCAGCAGTTTGGTCTTTAGCAAATCTCTGCGGTTCGAGGAGGCCACCCCTCCTTTTTGTTAAATAGTTAGCACTGCAGCAGCAGAATAATATTAGAGCATATAGATTATATGTCATTAGCTTAGTAATATAAAGAAAAATAATTTAAATACCACGGGTGCCAAAAAATGTATATACACTTTCACAATAGATATTTATTTAATATATTTGAAAGTTGTACCGAAAAACAACAGTAATGTGTAGTAAGATGTTCTGTAAACAGATGTGAGTCACATACATTATGATAGCGTTGCTACGTGACAGATCAATCAACAATGAACAAATGAAACCAAGATTATCGTATGATGTTCTGTAAACAGATGTGACTCACATTACGTTACGCTAGCGTTGCTACAACAAAATGGAGCCAAGATTATCGTTTGAACAGCGGAAAGTAATTTTGAAGTGTTATTGGAAAACCGAGAAAGTTATTGAAGTACAAAGACAATGGAGACGTGTGTACAGAACAAAACCACCTATGTGAGTAACAATTCCCTCTTACCCGCCATTCATACGCTATGGAAATGAGGAATTTTACTTCCAACAGGAAGATGCACCATTAAATTACCACCGAAATGAATGTGCGCACCTTAATGACAATCTTCCAAGGCATTAGATGGGACGAAGAGGTCCGATTGAGTTTCCACCGCGTTCTCCGGATCTAACTCCGTTGGACTTCTACCTTGGTGAACTCTTAAGTTTGTTGTATACCGTAAAAAAAGTTATACTGGCAGCACTTCGGGAAGAAATTGAAACGTCATGTACTACAATCGTTGAGGACACTTTCGGAAACGTTGCTCAATCAGTAGTTCAACGTACTCAGAAGTGTATCGACGTCGATGGTGGATATTTTGAGCAACTGTTGTAACTGTAAAAGCCTAAGATGATTAGTGCTCATCCTTTTCTCTGTATGAATTCAGTTTTGTCACGTTAACACAGTTTTTTCTTTGCTTGAAGCATGTATACACTTTTGGCACCATCTGTATATGAAATAATAATGATTTAAGGAAAAAAAAAAAGATTTAAAGAAACACAAATTTTTAATAATCAAAATTATTTGCACCTGAAATTTTGGTATTACAAGCAAGTATTTTAATAAATTCAATCCTTGGAATGAAATAGGTACAATTGGAAGTTCATTAATAAATATAAAGACAGACTATCTAAACTGGTCGTTTACACTGTTAATTATAACATGGAGTTACTACAATGCCATGTAATGCAAGAGGGCAATTTGCCGAAAATGAGAGCAAAAGAAAAGAAAGATACATGGTGTTCCGGAATCACTATCACTTCTTTCTAGGCAACCCGATTCATCCCTTTAATACCCGTATGTCTGAAAGTCCTTCATAAAGCATCCAATATGATAAATAAACCTTGTGAATATTATTTCAAGAAATTGATATGATTTTGAAACGCCCTGTATAAGTACATCTTACCTGCGCCTGCTGGCTAAAATCTCTTTTATCTCTAGGCTTAACATTGTATTTGTTCCACACACTTTCTCCATTAAATTTATAAATTATTTCCATCTTGATTCTTCACTCCCTCTATAGTTCAAAAATGTACATTATGTTCTCACATGCATTCATTATGTTTTCTCTTTAGGAAGGGCTTTATTCTGAACCTTATACAGGGTGATTGTCTCCTTAGAGGCTCCAAGCTATTGTCTATATAGATGTATATTATTTAGATAATTACTTGACAATTTACTCACACCTTCAAAGATGCAAAATAGCATGGAAATACCCATGATAGCAGGGTCTCATTCATTAAATATTGGCAAACAGGTTCATTTATAATATACCAAAGGACATTTTGAGCTTAATTTGGTGAAAGTTGTGTACCATCACCCAAAAACTGGTTAGAAAATTAGAGACAATACTCAACTATCAGGAAGCCTAATATTGTCTGAAGGAACAATAAACGATTACGTCATTATAAAAATCATCATTAACACTTTCCCAAAAGACTCATTTCCCATATTTCATACGTCAAAGACAGCAATTAAAGCAAAACTGTTCGCTTACTGTGTATTATGTTTGTTATTATATACGGTTAGGTTTTTTACTTAATTATTAATTTCTACTAAATTCATGTAAACAGATATTGTCTCCACTTGTTTCCTTTGAGTGTTTCAATACACTAAAATATGTTTACGCTCCTACCAATTATGCTGAAATTAAAAGTAAAATTTTGCTTAAAAGCATAAGAATATTCTAAAACTGAGAATATTGCGGGAACGTTTACAAAAAAAGTGAATAATAATAGTATACCTCCACAATGATAATATTGTAATTTCACAGAAAATCCAAAGAGCATAAAATCAACTCCTAGTTAGGATGAAATATCTTCATAATTGCTTGCAAAAAAGAGCACGTTTTGAGTAAGTACATACTTTTCTGTTAGCGCGCCGAACGGAAAATATAATGAACCCACCATAGACTGTTATGATGACATCAGTCAAGTCATTTTGAGCTTCGCGACTGTTTTTATTGAGCTACTTAAACTGTAGTCCTCAGGTATCACAGACTTTTGGGCTCATATATAAGAGATTAGATACGTTTTAAGGAGATGCGATTACTTTAATTTTACGTATAGAAAATAACAAATCTATAATGCATTGCTTCCACATTTTCTCCAGCATAGTTCATACATTCATAAGAGTGTAGCTGCAGGCGGATTGTGAGATGCAAACCGGGTTTTTTTATTTATTTACTATAATCAAGGCTTAATTCTTATTAGCAGTTGCGCTTTTGCAAAAGTATGGCGTTTATTTGCTCCGAGAAGATTTTTTCTTTAAAAAAAATGTTATGTTTTTCAAATTCGGTACTTAAATAATTAAGGGCATTGTAGTACAGATTTCCACGAGTAAAATATAATTCATAAAGGAAATTTGTTTGAAAGCAATGCATACTTGTATTTCTCGTGTTTATTTATTGCTGGTATCAATATTCCGTGAAACTATCTTTGCAATGATGAATAAGTGGTATTATTACATTAAGCACTGACGTTATCACTCTTTAATAATCTTACATTTACTTCATTACTCTGTAATGTCACTAAAAGTGTTGTTCGGTACGTTAGCAGAAAACCACCTGTGAGTGTATAAAATGATACAACACTCTTCCCATAGGCCTAGAAACAATTATTATTAAAACAAAACAAAAAAGTTGAAAAGCGCTGTTAACATTATTTAAGCGCTTGTGACCCCTTTAAAACACTATAAATACAATTGTTAACTGATAAATAACTAAAGTATCTTTAATTTTAGATTGAATGAAGCACTCGTTTCACATTTTGCATTATGCCAATTCAAATACCACGGCCTACTGCGTCATAGCTGTCTAAAGTAGCCTCTAATGGCCACTGCTTTGAAATTCAAATCTCCAATTAAGATAAGTTTAGTGGACAACAATGCTTTTTCATTGCTAAGAAGCATCTGTGAATGAAATTGTAAAACGCAATACAACTTTTGATAAAGGTACAAACCTGTAGAACACAAAATTGTTTATTTACGGAAGATCTCTCACAATACACAAATGAATTGCTTAGTCAGTAAACTCTGTACTAATATGAAACTATGATAACTTCTAAAACTAAATCTATGAAATAGTGAGAGTTTAAAAAAATATGTACAATATATTCCGTAGAAAATGTCTACACCGCCTTTCAATTTTATCTTACCAAATATTTAAAACAAGCATTGTTGTAAGCAAAAACTTATATACTGCCAACATACACACAGAAAAATAACGTAAATGAAGTCAGAGATATCAATTTGAGTTTGATATCATCATCAACCACGATTGCCGACACGATTCGTTCCTTTTCCCCCTTTTCACTCTAAATACTCATTTGCTCTCGAAAAGAATTCATTGGTCATGCGGGAAATCTTGTAGCTATCGTCAAGGAGAATTCTAAAGGAAGTGAAGCTGTCAGTTCTACTTGGATTACTGTAATAAATGAAGAAACTCGGGACATTTCAGTTGCACTGACTACTCCGATTTCAGCGACAGCTAACTTCTTCCAAATAAAGGGGAAGGGGGATTAGAAAATAAAGTAATAAGCTTAACTTGAATACTGTTAGTGGACGATTCTCAGTAGAAATCATTAATAATATTTAAAACAAAGTTCTAACCTTGCAAAAGATGCATTTTCATCACTGAAAAAAAAAAAAAAAAAAAGTTTGGCTTCTGGCACAGCTCGGAAGATATATTACATTAGTTAATGAATGCTTTAGGCATAACAATGAAACTAGTCACTAATCCTTTTGGCTGTGCTATGACCTTAAGTTGTTCTGCGAAATATGTTCCTTGACGTCTTACCCCTTGCCTCAACCCATTCCTTCTCCTAAAAAAGGCCAAACTTATAACTCAAACTCAGATCAATTTACTTTCTTTATTGCTGATATGCAACTACTACTTGAAACGAAATTAATATCCCTTTTGTTCGTATTACATATCTGCCGTTGTTTTCGTTTGTTTTCATAACGGGATGAACATTTGACTTCTTAACGACAATTCATATTAGTAAGCAACAACGGAACCACTCAAATGTAGTATTATGGGAAAGAAGAAGAAAAAAAAACCAATGATTGAATGTAAAAAGTTTGATTAAATCTGGGATTTTAGATATTATACTGTATTTTCTGTTGCCTCACGTGTGTGCGTAAATATTTTTTGACATTCAGAAATTTAACATCTCCAATGTAAACAGCACTCACTTGACCTCTCTGGACCAACACGTTGGAACAGTCAGTTTCCCTTCATTCCCTCTCACCCCATCTCTCCACCCACTTCTGACCACCCCTGATGTGTGCAGTGGGCAACAAAATCGATGACCACGTGGTGGTAGTGATTTGGAAAGTTTGAAACCGTTCATGTTTTTGAGCGGTTTCAAACATATTTTTTATTAATTTTATACATATTAATTTTGTTTTACTTTGCGAGATGAACATATAGCAACAATATGCGCGTTACGGAAAGTATACAATGCGCAGTGAAACTTTATTTAACAATAATTTTGAAAATTCCAGAAAACTTTGTCACTGCCTAAGCCTCTTCAGTTACTTACGAAACGCTCAGCAAGTATCCAAATATAGTTGTCGAAACTTTCCTCGACACCAGCCGAAATGCATGCACACTTTGCAAACCATCCCAGTCCAAAAATATCATAGAACTGCGTTCTTTCCATACAGAAGAGGAGAGAGCTGTCAGCGACGTTCCCCTCCCACTCCAACATTGTTTAAAGCGCGCACATTACTTAACCAAACTTTAATTACTAGTCTCTATAAAATTGTTTACATTTTACCCACGTGCTGTTTCACGTAACCAGGAACCTTTGAAACATAGTCAGAGAATAATGTATTTTATACAGAAGAATAAAGTTTAGTTTTAAATGTTTTAACAACATTCTTTATATTCTGGAAATACACTTTTCTTAAGCATTTCTTACTACATTAACTGTCATTACCTTCAATGCGTGATCCACATGCACGGATAACAGCGTGTAACGCACAGGTCACTGTCAAAACTCCACCTCTTCTGTCAAATTACATATCCTAATTATCACGCGACTGCTCCACACACGGACTAATAAAAATGGCTGCATGCATGTTACGGAACGACCTTACCTCCCCGACTGCCAGTCTGCCCACGCCTCCCACCAGCAAAAACGCTGCTTCCCGCTGCACAGCTGACTCGAGTGTTAGCATGAGCCGGCGGACATTTTAGCTTTCTTCACGCTGCCCTGCGTATCTAGTGGTGTAAGGTGTCGAAGCAGTGTAATATCACTGCAGAACGGCAGCGAAAAATCTACTCAAATGAAGAAGGGGATATTTTTATTGTACTAATTAATTATTCACATATTAATTGCAAGCTGCTTGCGCATGTCACACCTTTAGAAAAGAATCATGGGTAAGCAATATGGCCATGTCCGTAAGAAACTGTCTGATCGATAGATGTGAATTTAGGTCTGTATTGTAGTTTTCCATGTATTGAGGACAAGCAATCTATGTGATTAGGATATGGTAGGTAATATAATTGTTTTACTGAGATGTACATAAGATTTTGTGTAACGGAATACCTTCATTTTCAAATTTATCTAAGGTTCACATCAATGTTTACAAGTTGCAGTTAAGCTTATTTGCTTATAATTAAGTTGTAGTAAAGAAAATGAAGTTCTCCAGGGAATGTATATGCCTTGTTGGAATTCTAAAGTCGTAGATGTATAGAATCCAGTGAAGAAACTGGAAAGGTAAAAATGAATTATGAAGAGCAAAATAGGTTTGTGTTCCACTAATTGCTTTTTGAATGGCAAAGAATGCACAATGGCTTTGATAGAAAAAATGCTTTTAATTGCTGGCAGGTTGCAGAATATTTACCTATTTGCGGAATTCAATGTTGCAGAAAGCCTAATTACATGTAGTGATTTATAACATAACCTTTAAATGTCATATTTGATTAATTCATTACCTTTGTAAACAAAGAAGTGTTAATATAGAACCAACCATAGTTTTGAACTAAAGCCTTAATTTTGTGTATTGCATGCTGTGGGTTGTGCAATAACAAACATTTTGTGTGATCATTAGTAGGGTGATCTAAGGCAGAATTAATAATGTAAACAAAGGCTATATATTTCTTTGGACATAGGGAAATAGTTTCACTAGTTTTCATTATTTCTTTTTTAAATCTCTTGTATAGTACTATATATTGTTAGGAGTAAAGCTTGAAGATGCCCAGCATTAAATTATAATACATGCACAGTTTGTCGATGCTTTGCCCAGGTGCATTAGTAATACATATAACATGTATTAAAAACAAATAGGTACCTCATACATAGTACAAATATACATGGCAACCTTTCTGCATTTGGAATTTAACATCTGAAAATAGTTAACAGTGATATGCTGATTGAAACTCTTAACTTATTATTTTTTTTTTCTACTTAAATTATCTGCATAAATTGTATTTGCTAGTTTAACCTAGACATTTAAACCTTTTGCATTTGGCCAGATTTTGTGCCTGCTGTTTTGTAATAGTTCTGCACAAATTAAAAAACTTGAGTACTGTAGTATTTTATCAATTTTGATGTGGAGAACATTGTGATAAGAGTTTTAATTAATAAAGTTGCTAATCATACATTTCCCAAAAATCCATAGAAAATTACATAACTTACATTACATTACAAAATGGATAATGTGAAGTAATGGTTAAAATTATATATACTAGATTTAAATCTAATCCCCTATAAGCATAACAGTAAAATTTAATAATTTTAGACCTCATATTGATTTTGCAATCCTTAAAGAAGCTTAAAAGTATAACATTTATAAGCACCTGAGCATTTGTAATCTTTTGCATACAGCACACTAGGAGACATTTACATAATTTTTTAATATAATAATGCATTGCAAAAGTCAAGTGTTTGTGCAGTGAGTGTTAAACTTTTAAGCCTAAATCTCTCAAAACTATAATGATTTGCATTATGTTAATGTTCTATCATCACATACATTGCAGTGTTTTATGAAATGCAGTGTTTAATATGGTTCAAGGCATGAGTAGTAAAGATTACATAGAATCTTATTTCAAATCTAATTGGACATGACATAGTTTTCAGTTTATGTTTGGATAGGCCACTAAAGCAGAATTTTATTTGTATGGCTTTGATTACTACATATTAAGCATGTGCTATTATACTGGCCAATGAGTAAAAATGCTCAATGTGCAATATTATCTGCTCTCAATCTTAATTGCTTGAAACTCTGTTGCTTATTTTTTTTTATATCTAAATGCTCATTTTCTATGTAGTTACGTTGTATATCTGTAGCATATATACTTTATAGTTGCATGCTTTTTGAATTATTTATTTACTGAACTATTCTTTTACAGCCATTTCACAGAAAAAGACAAATAAGTGAAAAATAACTATAAATAACAAAATCATAATAGACAAGAACAAATTATTGTATTCTGATTTCTCTATTCCTGGAATTAAAGAAAAATTGAATAATCAGAATAAAATTTTCTCCATTCTGTAAATAATTGCAAAATAGCCTAAAAATACCTAAAGAAGCAATGAGACAAAATCATTTTCACTCCAAGATGAAATACAAACATAAAGACAAAATTGGTAGACCAACATCAATATAGTGTAACAAAATTGATACGCAAAGATAATACTACCATGCTAACCTCTAGGGAAAAAAGACTTTGAGCAGATCAGGAAAGATGGACTTAAAATAAGACTCAGAAAAGTTTAAAAACCTGATCCATATTTGTAAATGATGCTGTTGCATATTTTCACAATTTTAAATGCTGAAAAGAGATGCAATAATTACATCTTGTGACACTAAAGCATTTTCATTTCTAAAAGATACTGTATTATATTTTTTTTTTAAATTTTCTCAAACAAAGAAAAATCTGCTTGATGTTAAGATTCATATGCCTAAGCATTTGGATTTTTAACCTAATGGCCATGTTCTGTCAATTACATTAACCCTCCCTGTTTTTATGAAAGTAAAGTGCTAATTAATGTCTATCTCTTATTCTTTATTGTATCATGACAACAGTCATATATTTTTTGAGTTTTAACAAAGGACTTTAATTTCTGCAACTCTTTTCAAAGGACATATTTCATTTATCCAGAAATGTCTGCTTAGGGGTATTCTATGTCAAATCAAACAAATCTAAGACACTTTCCACCACTATCTCCAATTTGGAAAATATTTTTCCTGGATATATATACCAATAAAGTAACAGCAATGACCAAATATTAGGTCAATAAGTTTAAGGTTATTTTATTTAAGGACACTCTTTAACATCTCTAGACATTAGCTTCCCATTAATTTGGGCTTGAAATGACTGATAAATTTTCCTCAGAGGCATCACCTTATAGTTCCTCAGATATAACGCAAGGAAGTTGATTTGATTTTTAAATCAACTCTTTCTTAAATTTGCCGTAATCACATTACTTTTGCAGGATCATAAAATGTGACACAGAAGCTGTATTTGCATATATAAGAACATCTATTAGTAGATTTATCTGTATTCAAAAATATTTATGTAGATATGTTCTTTCAGTCATTCACTCTAAGGGGGGGGGGGGGGAATCAGCATGTGGCACTGCTTCTACTATAATGAAAATGTGATATATTATGGTTAAGAAGTCATGGTTTATATAAAACATTTAAAAATATGGACTCATCTCATATTAATAGGAGAAAAAAATTTTAATTGTTACCTTATCTCTTTATTTCAAGCATAATAATGGTTGAATATTAGTGTAACAATTTAAGCTTGAAAGAAATGTTTCACATACTTTTATATTGTCACAGCCTCAAAATTTGTTGTTTACTAATTGCAAATTGAAGATTAAGTCTATAAACTTCCACAAACTAACTGAACTAGCACTTCATAAAGAGCATGGTGTCCTCTGCTTATGGCCATGAAAAGGTAGATTTGCTGTTATCTTTTTTAAAGTTAAACTTAATAAGAAACTTGCTTCTTCATACGACAAAATGCATGCAATATATTACCTATTATCATACATTACGCAGCATATTTCTCAACTTTTGAATCATCAACATTTACTGAAATCTCAGTTTCACCTGTCATCCTAGCTATACTAGACACTAAATGTATGCATAGATGCATTGCGTTTATCACAAATCTGTAAAGGCTTCTGCTACCAGGAACAGTTTTAGCATGTTCCAATCACTTACCATTTCCTTGGGGCTTGGATCAGGACACATCACTTTTATAGAAGCTAATGCCTAGAAAGTAACAGTAATAGCAGTTTTTCATGATGAAGGCAAATAATTATTGTATTTTAACAATATAACTTCCTTATCTTCTGGCTTGAAATTATTTAAAATATGTATACCAGTTTGTCATAAATGTGCGTGTAGGTGATATTAGTTTGTAGTAAGTTTCCAAAAGAATAATTCTTATAAAGCTCCTGTCATTCCATATTTTCATCTTATACACCACTTATCTCTAATATTACTTATAATATTATAGAACATTTACAGTGAACTGCCGTTGTAATGATGGTGGTTGGTTGCTAGTGGCCATTGGGGATACTGATATTAATCATTTTTTCTCTAGCTTTCCAATAAAGATCTTCCAAAATATGTTTCATTTGTTTGTTGCTTTCTAGTTGACTGCGTTCCAGTAGATGTTCCTTATTTAAGATAGTATTCATTTCTTTACACAGTGGGCAGTGACTGTCCTTGATTAATTTCATCCTGAAGAGATGTTCTGACAGGCAATCATGCTCATTAATTAAGTGAAATTGGGCAACTCCAGTTTTTCTTGGTTTCAATAAAAGATGTTTGAAAGTATTTAGACCTTCATGTGGTTTTCCTTTAAATTTTTGTTTGATATTTTGTTGTTCTTGTTCAGATATTAATATTTTAATGAGTTTCAATTTAGAGGGAAGTTCTAGTTCAAAAGGTGATTTTATTTTTATGGTGACTCCTTTTTTGCTAAAATATTGGCATTTTCACTCCCCTTCAATCCCACATGGCTCAGGATCCATTGTAAAACTATTTCTGTATTTCTGATCTAGATTGTGTGATATAGTTTTCTTATTTCATTTATGGTGGTGGTGGTGGTATTGGTGGGTAACTAATTCATTATACTTTGTAGTGCTGCTTAAGAGTCACTTAAGATAACAATTTTATTTATTTTAGGTCTATACAGTAGATTTTGTAAAGCTGCTCTAATGGCCATTATTTCACCATCAAAACTGCTAGCATACTGTACCAAACTGCTATTGTATTACAACAACAAAACTGTATAGTAATATAGAAAGCCATGATCATGACCCAACAGATCATTATAAGATATTAGTACAGGCACTAAAGGTGTAGGGTACCAGTGGCTAAATGTTTAATTACAGTATACTTATAGTGAAATAAAAGTGCACCAATTTTTTTTCCCCCATAAAGCCTAATGTTTCTAACTCCACCATAAATATTTCAAGCTTCTAAAAAGTAGTGCCACATGCATTTTTAAAATTTTAAATCACCCGTGTATGCAAATATTTAAAAATAATGTAAAACGAGGAAAAATTCATATTTAACATTACTTTTACTAATAAAATGTATTTTGACACCAAATTTCATAACTCTCAGGTCTTTCCCAATAGAATTCTATAAAATCGTTATTCAGAATTTTAATTTGAAAGGACTTCTGTAAATTTTTCCCTCAATAAAATATATCATAACAATGGATAATATATTATTTCATTGCCATACATTTGAAATTAAAATCATTTGCATTGTTGACATCATGTGAGCAGCACTGTTCAATTTGATAGGGAATGACACTATTTTTTGTTTTATAAAACAAGTGAGAGAGCATTTCTTTCTTTTAAGATGAATGAGTATAAATATGAATTTCATTTCTTATACATCAACATACAAAACTTTTTAAAAAAATGAGCAAAAACAAAGGGGGAAAAAAACATTAGTTTCAAATATAGCTAGTGCCTTTGGCAATTACAGAAGGCACTAACTCCAATTTGATTGGCTCAGCCCCCCAGTCCCCAGTTCATCAGCAGCTACCTACTGGAATATCCAGGGGACCAGGCTCCGATCCAACCAAAGAACACAATAAATAATTTATACATTCAATACAATATTAAATTATATTTCGTGTAATAATTAACCTTTCTCCTATTCAAATTGAACCCATTCAGCTAAATTTCTATCCTTTATTGTTGCTTATTCCTTTATGCAAAACATATTAAAATCAACGTAACCAACTTTCTTTTCCATGCTCTCATTTCATGTAAACTTACTACTATTTATTTATTTCTAAATTTTCCACTTGCTTATCCTGTCTTTATTTAGTTGCATTCCTTCCGTACCCCATTACAATTAACCCCAGGTTGAGTATGTAATGGGAATCTATATTTACTCCTGAGAGTAGTTAATGAGCTTGGTTTTTATTTATTAATGCAGCTTTACACTCATGCCCAAATGGAAAAAAGTAACTATGTGTTAACAGTATGTGGCACATAACATAAAATGATCATAGTTATTTTCTGTATACAATGCTTTGATTTCATAATTTGCCAGTCTAAATAACTACCCATTAAAATGAATTTAATTTAAATAAAAAGTCAATTTAGATATTGAAGGGAAGTCAGTTTTTGGATTAAAATATAATTTTTTTGGGGTACTATAGAAATAAATTATAGTGTTATACATCCTATTTTGGAACTTGTAACAAAACTACGTACATTCTCTTCTTTGTTATAAAGTGTACATAATATTGAACAATTTTTACCAAAGCACAACTGTTACATTAAACACTATATTGTTTGTAATCTTAAAAGAAGTTAGAAATAGTGAAGTTGTTACATATACAACTAAGTCAGTATTAGGTGACGCTAAAACTTTACTAACTGATTAATTCTTCAGAACATGTTTTAAGAGCATTCGCTCTCATCTTCAGCTGGGGTCTGACTAACACTAGCAGGTGATGTAGTGGCATCTGATGGTTCCATTAGATAACGGAACAGAAAGTCTGTTGGTGGAATGTCAAAATTCATCATTCTATGTGTATTTTTTAAAATGTAAATCTTTTCCCATATAGCCAAATCCTTGGGATTGGTGGTAGCTTTTAACAGTTTGGTTCTCCTGCAATGTTATGATCATAAGTCCAGAAGTGATCTGCAACCGCCGATTTATTCACTTGTTTATATCTTAAATTTCTGAAGTGTTCTTTGGTCCTTGTCTCCAAATTTCGTATTGTTTTGCCTATATATATCTGATCACACTCCAAACAGTCTATCTGATACACTCCTGACTTCTTGCTGGGTGGAATAACATCCTTTTTGTTGCTGTTCAGAAACTTTCCAATACTAAATTTATTTTGTGCAGCCAAACGTATATCATAAAATCTTTAAAAATTATGATATAGTTTGGCTGCAGTTAGTGAAGTTTTAGTGTCACCTAATACTGACTCAGTTGTATATACTATATTGTTTGTTGTTTTATTCTGTATAAATTCAAACAACAACAAACCAGGTTACCAGACAATGATAGAAAAAAAAAAAAAAATGTTATAACAACAGAGTCCTCTTTAAACATTTAAGAATTATAAAGGTAGAGGTACCATTTAAAAAGTTTAAAATGGTGGTTGTTGCGAACAATGGGATGAAACCCAAAACATAATCAACATCGAACCTCCATATCAAAATCTAATGGACATGTCTTTTGTTAAAATATACTTTAAATAGTTAGTAATTCAGATTGGCAAGTTTTGAAATGAAAACCATGTATGCAAATAAATGTTTATCAGTGTATTGTGCAGGTGGTTTTTTTATTTGTCTGTGTAAATTTTGAATAGTAAACATGATTTTATGGAATGAATCTTATCCCTCCATATTACTCTCTCTTTTCATAGGGTTTCCTCTCCTTTCCTCTCTGCTTTAGTATTTAAATAGTGAGCAGTTTTCAGTTAAGCAGCATGGGTTAAATTATTCTTAGGAGCTGTTCTTTCTTTATCTTTTTATCTTGTGTTTCTCAAACTTTATGAATAATTTGTTTACCAGAACTTAAAACTGCAAAGTGCACATTGAGCATTTTTTGACATTAAACATTGAATTCAAAATCTTTTCTCAGACTATTACCATCGAGCTGCTGGAATATCCTGGAAGTATTATACAAAACAAAAGCTGCTATTACAAGAAATGATATATAGCATTTAATGCTGATGAATATTATGTATAAGCGATATAAAATAATGTTACAATATTTAATCATATGCATCTTTAAAAAATGATGGCTACTTATCCTTATATTTCTACAGACATCTGTTTTACAATGTCAAATAAGTAAATCCCATGAGCACTAAATAATGAAATAATTGACTTCTTAGCCCTAATTCAGTATCAGCGCATTGTACACAAATCTGATACATTGACAACTTTTTATTATATTTTTCACCCCCATAAGATTATACTTGAATCTTCTGTCTCACTGTGAATGTTCTTTATTATTTTGATTGATTATGATTGATTTTCCAGAAATCATTGACAGATTAATTAATTAGCAAGAACAATTTTCAGCAATAATTTGTTACTGAGTTGTGAGTAATAAATGTCAAACTAAATTTTATTTTGACTTAGTTTTATAAGTTTTTAAAGTTTGCTAATTCAGCACCTTATTTAAAGTTAATTTTAACTCTTTTATTATTGCATTAAATGTATACCTTCAATAACCCTGGAGTTTCTAAATTAGGGACTAAATATTCTTTATTTGATCGTATATTAGACTTGTTAAAAGCTGTCATTTTATTCAAATGTCTTACAGGGAGTTTAAAGCATCTGCAAAGTATTAGTTGTTATTAATTTTAAGTTTTTACCGGAAAACATATTATTTTAATTTTACATTTTGTAGGCTATGAAATGTAATTTAAAGGTAAAATGATCAAAAGAGAAAAGTTAATCAATAATTTCAAAGCAGGTTTTTAACATTCTGTACTGAAGCATGATTTCCTGCTAATTTCATGTTCATCATTAGCAAAGGTAATAAATCCAAAAGGGCTGGGGGGAAGGAAAAAAAAACTTTACAGGAGAGGTGGAAAAAAGTCTTTTTCAAATCTTTTATAAAATCTATTTTATTTATTAATAATAATAGGTATATTAGATATTATTTTGAAATAATACTTTTTCATTGTTTTATTGAAAGTTGTAAGGTTTTACAAGAGAAAAAATCATTGTAATAGATTTGTACAGTATAAAATTATCTTTTTTCATATTGAAAAAATTAACAGAGTGCATAGTTTACCAATAAATTATAATAAATACATTAATATCATGGTAATTTTGAAACTTAGGTTTTTATTTTAAAATTCATATTATTTTTACAAGATTTGTCAAAAGTTAATGAAGTGATGATTTGTATTGCTTAAAATTATTTTGGAGATATTGGATTTAATGTAAACATCAGAAAAATGGTACAAAATTCAAAATTTAATGAAATTGAGTAATTAGGTTTGCTTAGCATATGATTTATTTTATGATGTGCATTTGTAATCTAATTGAAATAAACTTTTCTTGCAATAAACATAATATGACTGTGCTTATTTCTGAAATCATTACCCATTTCTATCTCATTCCATTCCTTCTATGTGTATGTTTTATTTTCTTTCATTACATAACTTTCCTGCACATGAGGTAAGAAAAAACTACACGTTTTAATGTATGAAAAATTGCAAACATGTGTTTTTACTGTATAAGGGTACATGCGACATTGGGGAATCTTTCTAAATGGGGAAGCTGTATCATCTGTAGATTGGGACATTAACATTTTAAAAAGAAAATGTAAAAATTTAATGTTACAATTTTACATTATTCATAAAATAGATTTGAAAATAAAAATGTTGTAGTAAAATTGTGATTTGCCCCCCCCCCAAAAAAAAAAAACGTACCAAGTTCGTTTTCGAGTAGAGGGATAGGGGGTGTATAAATGTTTACTTCGGGTCCCGTTGAAACACCATGAAGGGTGAACTTTGTAAGTAAATTTCTTACTATGGACGAATTGCTTCCTTCTCTCTCTCTCTCTCTCTCTCTCTCTCTCTGTCTCTCTGTCTCCCTCCCTCCCGCTCCCTCCCTCCCTGCCTTTGCTTACTTTAATGCTCGTCCAAACCAGTTTAAACAGAAACGAAATGGCAGCAACTTGTAGGTTAGCGAAGGTGCGCCAATGAATTATATTATGACAATAGAGGAATGAACATTAGATTTGAAAGTTTTCTGTGCTATTCGTGAACTGCCTAATTATGTTCATATTTTGTTTGCACATGCTTTAAAAATTAAATATTGGTAATATTTTTATATTTAATATCTACTTTTTCTAATGTACAGCGTCTTTCATAGTTTTTGTCGCCCGTTTTACAGCTGATGGATCGACAGTCAGAGCGGTAATTCCCAGCAAAGCGGATGTGATATCGTTGCAAGTGATTCTCGTTCTCTCATTTACAATGAAAATAAGCACTCGCGTTTTAACACTACCGCTGTTCACAGATTGCTGGCAGCATCTTGTATAAGATTGTTATTCACTTGGTTGAGTTCCATCTTCCAAAATTGAATAAATATAAGCTGTTTTGCACGAATTGTGGCAGATGATTCTGATTCAGGTAAATTTATGTAATTGGATATTTCGGAACCTTAATTATAGAGTAATTGATTCATGCTTGGTATTCTTTATGGTAAGCAGCGAAGAAGAAATCTCCAACATAGGAGGTAAAAAAATAAAAGTAGAAGTACGAAAATAATAATCGCAAGTTATAAAAGGAACAAACATTTAATGAATAAGAGGATTTATGCAGAAAATGGGATATCAATAATGAGAATATAATTATATGAATATAAAATCAGAATAACATAAAGTAGAGAATACTAATGCGACAAAATAACTAGCATAACGCCAAACAATAATAATGTTATAGCATAAAATCAAATTGAATATTAAAAATTAAAGTAAAGCATAACACAACACCATTAATAATTGCACATATTTCACATAAAACTGGAAAACACGTATTTTAGTAATTTACTCCAGTCACTAAAACAAATATAACTGATTAAACACCAAGCTAACCCCTTCAGTAACATTTTTAAACTCGTGGCATTTCTACTCGACATGAGTAACTGTTCATGACTGTTCATTTCACATTGTTTCGTCAACAGTCGCTAATAGTAGAATTCAGAGCTGTTTTCCTCAGCTTGAATGTTCAACCGAAGCAGTGTGCGTTCTAACACTATTTGAATTGTTGAAATAAAAAAAATATGAATGATCAGTTCAGTTTTAAGTTAAATCTTCTAACAATGACCTTGACCTTCAATGCAACAAAAATTCGGAAAACACGATTCGTGTCTTTTATACGTTTTTATTTGTTTATATAATTTTTTTAAAATGTTTTAAGGCGTTGACATTTACACCTCCTACTAAAATGAAGAGTACGGAAAAGCACATCTCTGAAAGAAGATGGTGCAAAAACATGTATTCTGAAAAAGAATACGTTTATTAACCCTATAGTTATAAAAAAAAGTATTTGAACATATACCTAACAACAGAGGATGATGTGGAAAAATCATGTTCCTGAATTAATTGAGAACGAAACTTAAGATTCAGACAAATTTAACAGTTCTGAAAACTGCATCCCTATCATTGATAGATAAAAACTAAACGTACAAACTTTCAAACAAAAAATAAAAACGAGAAATATAAATGTACAATATGAAGGCAAGGAAATAAATAAATCTCCCAAAATAACACTTCTGGATTATATTTTATCAAAGGTAATTCAGCGCTTTCTGCAATTAGATCATTAATGAAATCCTATATGTGCTAAAAATATATTTGTTTTACAGAAGAAAATGGTAAGAATAATGGAAAGAGCAAAAAGCACAACTCACTTAATCCATTTTCAAAACATTTTAAACTCTAACAGTAGCATACGTGCATTAGCTACATCGGTATTTAATCTACAAGTTTTTCAGAAAGGTGTGCAATATATTGGTATTGTATTAAACTACATAAGAATTATATAGTAAATTAAAATTCAAGTTAGAATTGAAATAATCTATTTCCACTCACACGTACAGATATAGACCTACAGTAAAATTCGTTACTTTGAAAAATAATTGTCATAACCTCTGTTAAAATAATTTATGTACACATGTAAATATCTTCTTCGTTAATATAACAGCATATATGATTCTTGACTTAATCAACATCCTACAGTTAAACTAATTCAACTCAAATATACAATTTATGGTATTGGAGTAAGTTGGTTTATCAGAGACAAGCATTATAGAGGCTGTAAAATCAGAATTAGGGTACTTTTCATGGTTTTTCTAAGTCATGCAACCAATTGCGAGGTAAATGTACTTACCATAGTTACTAAAGAACCATTTGCGTTTAAAACCTACAAATAAATAAATGGCACGGAAGATGACTACAATTAACGCCATCTGTCTCTCACAACGAGACCTAGATACTTCTTAAAGTTGATTTACCTACAGATGTCGCGATTAGATAGTTGTGATCATATTGATAAATATGCTTATGAAAATTACTGAATGGCTCGCTTTCTACTAGCGGAGGTCCAGCAACCGCCAAAAGAATTCGGAAAGGAGAAAAGTGGCTATTTTATAATGGCGACAAGATACATTTAGAAGTTTCTACAATTCTGTATGTAAGACATAAAGATGGCATATTGTACAATCATGAGGGCATATTATACTCCCCCCCCCCCTTTTAACGTCTTATAGTATGTCTTGGTAGCCAAATGTGCATTCCTAAGATAAAACTCCTGTTGTTATATTTACTTAAACTAAATATTGTCAATTTTAGTCACGTAAAATAATTTGTCCTTACACGGAGAAGCAATGCAGGCTGCAGTGCCGAACGGTAGCGAAGATAGCCGACTGCTTACGATTGAATAACTTCATATTAGTTAATACATTATATAATGAATGCTATGCAATATTAACTTTACCTATTTACTTTGAATTATTAATGAATCGTCGACCATTAAAAACCAACAGAATTAGATATATTGACCTACTCTACGCACGTCTCAAGTCTGCCAAAATTCACAATAGTCTTTGGGATGAGATACTCCTGCATTATTTCAACATGTTCTGGAAATTATTGCCTAATTGAGCTATTTATTAATTTAAAAATAATAAAACCTTGCTTAATAACTTCAGTGCATGACTTAATTTGTCGACGCTCAAAATTTAGATCTGTATAGAAATAGATTTGTTTTAATACATGGGGGGAAGGGGGAAAAAAAGCACCCCCATCTATTACAAAATGACAATCCTATAGTATTGAGATGAAATATTTTAATATTTTTATATAGTTAATTAAATGTTTGAGAGATGCACTTGCGCTAATGCATTTCATGTTCCAAAATCTTCATCTGCACCACTTCGTAGTCTCCTGCATATTTCTCTTTAGGCTTAATTTTTTTTAACAATTCCTTATTACCGTTAAAAATGTCAGACATATTTGGATGTAAATGTCTGAAATTAAACTGTACTAAAGAAAATATACTCATTGAATCGCTGTTACGTCTATTTCTTCCCTTGGTTCATCGAGAAATGAGCCAATCAACACTGCCACTGTGAACTCGCTATCGATATGACGTCACATTTCGAAACGTCTACAATCTTCCATTACGCGATGAGTACAGAAGAGTCCTTCGTTGTAGGAAAAAAATTAATAAATACAAGTTTAAATGTGAAAAATGCGGACAATTAAAGAAACTCCAAAAAACGTACGCGGAAGATTATTTTTATGCTATATGTTGACGTATGGTAGCCCTGGTTGATCATCCAAAATATCTTTGCTAACTGTCCACTGGTTTCTTCCTCCCCTTTTCCTCTTTTTAAGTTCCTTTTACAGTAGCACATTTGTAACTAAAATAATTAACGATTATAGTTGCATTTGAGATGATCTGCAAATACCTATATTTAATACTAAAACAAAACTGCAATATAAATAATTACGTGTGACGCACAACAAAACACTGTATAGACAAATATTTAAAATATGGAAACCTGTACAAACCGATCAAATCTTTTAGCTGAATGAATATTGTTTCTTCTGCTATTATTTATATTCTTGCTGAACTGATTCTTCAAAAACAATGTTTTAATTAGTAGAAAATTTATATATAATTAAGGTTAATCCAAAATGCATTGTTTATAAATGAAACTTAATTATAGTGATAAGAGTACAACTTCTTGAGTACTGGCCTGTCGCAGCGATCTCTGCTTACTTTACTCTGTATCTCTAGATCAAAGAACGTCACCTCTCCATTAGGTAGCTTTTTCAGTTATACTCCACAGCCTGGGTGGACCCAGCTCCAAACCTTCCTAACCGAGAAAAATTCTTAAGCAGGTACCTGGAATCGAACCCGGACCTCCCGGTTAACAGTCAGCAATGCTAACCAGTAGACCGAGGAGAAAAGTACACATAGGTGGGGAAAAAAAGTTCTGAAGGTTAAAGTGTCTCAGCCACAAAGGGAATATGAACAAAACAATTGGATAAGGTAACTATTCTCAAACATTATCTGGAAAGGGACCTACGACTTCCCTTGTACAAGATAATTCATTATGATGAACAAAATATGAAGTATTATTTAGCGCTTTTTGAAACATTGTTTTCAGAACATTTTGACAAATCGTTACTTTTAAAAAACAATGTTTAAGTAATTCCTTGAAATTTGGAGGCGCGTCTTACAAAAAATGACAAGATAAATAATTCCTTACCCCACTTAACTTATTTTGTAGTCAGAATTTCACATTCTATTTACAAGCCTTGCAACATTTGTTAATTTTTTGCGGCAATTGCAGAGTGACAACTTAACAATGATTGCCTCCATGGTCCGTAGCGTTTGCGAATACTAATCTGGAGGTTCTGGGTTCGATTCCGGTCAGGTCAGGTTGGGAGTTTTTCCTTACCTTGAGAAGATGAGATCAAGGTGCCAAGGTCTCCGAGCTAATTTGCACCATCATTCTTCCCTACATACTTTACACGAATAGTATTCAATTCACAACCTACAGACATCGCGAGAAGACCAATGCAGTTAAAACGAGAGTAAATCAAATACACATCACATCACTGCACATTCAATAATCAACTACGTTATATGTGGTTTTTAATAGCGATCTTCAACTGTTGTTGTTATACGCGGTTTTAATAGCGATCTTCAACTGTTGCTGTGCTGTTTTAATAGCTACTTTCAAATGTTTGTTTATCCTTGAATGTGAAACAAAAGACGTCAGTTTGTAAGATGGCACTGTTTAGGAATGCTGAATAGCTTGGAATGTTATTTGTGTGAAACGAATATTCCTCTGTCAGCTGTCTACGTAAGTACTTGCATTAACTAATAATCTGATCTCAAACTATGTTGATACGTTTTCAATTTCATTGTGTCTGCACCTCGGAAGAACCTGGAATTCGTAACTGAATTCCTGTTCTGCGTTGCAAGATTGTTCAAACTGAAACTATTCTCTTCAGGAATGAATAACACCATGGCAAAATTTATTTGAAATAAAAATCCTCAAACTAATATTTTTCTCGGGTGTAAGAGTAAAGTTATAGACCTCATTTAAACATGTATTAAGGTTACAGGTAAAATAGATAAAACATTAATTTAAAAAAAACAATGGATAAAAAATAAACAGGTGTGCAATGTAACTAAGTTTGGAGCCAAATAGTTATTACGAAATTATTTACAATGCCATTTTATTAATATAACAATAAATTGATATCAACGCGAGTGCCGAGGTCGTTAAGGCACTGTTGTGAGGTGGATGTCAGCAGTTCGATTCCCGTCAGGACTATTTTCTTTGAGTTTTTTCCTCAGGTTTTATGTGTCGTCAAACAATTACAAATGCCGCGGAGATACCGTAAACTTAGATCTGGAACACTTTCTTCTCAAATAAAAATATCTTCTTAGGTTATCATTTAGTTCTTATGCAGACGACACAGTAGTAATATTTAGTTGTACTAACTGGTATGAAACATTTGGAAAAGCTAACAGTGGCATTAATGTAATTAAGGATTAGCTAGAGACAAATCGGTTCTCTATGAATATTTCTAAAACGAACTTAATTAAATTTTTATAGTTTATTTAGTTCTGTTTCACTCCGTAATTCAATAAGGGCTATTACTTTGGGGAGGAGCCGTTAAATCAACGCTCTCTGCGGTAACATTGTTACAGAGGCGTATTATTAAAGTTTACGTAAGCCTATGGAGGTCCTGGTGATGTAGTGGTAACCATACTTGCCTCCTAAACCCAAGGTCGCGGGTTCAAACCCCGCCAGGATCGATTGATTTTTTTTCGGGCGTAAAAATCCTAAATATGGCTTCTTTCGGAAGGGAAGCAAAGTAATGGGTCCCATGTCATACATTTACGGCAGGAAAAAGAACCTCAAACCTGAATGAAGAGGTCCCTGAGCAAAATTTGTTGGCCGTTTCACGCCCTGAATTGAGTGGGACGCTGATGACCTGAGATGTTAAAAAAGCGTCCGTAAATAAAACAAATCAATTAAAATAATATATGGATTATCCAATGAATCACATTTTCGCAGAGTTTAACGTTCCAACTTTTGAGCAAACATAAAGTTTCTATGCTTACCTATTGTCATAAATACCGGAAGAATTTCAAAGCTGAACACCATGATTACCCCGTCACACAAAACAGCCGTTTCCTAATTACTGACTCATGTATCATACTACTGCAGGATCTTTGCTTAGTAGATGTTTTGTACCTAAAATATTCAATGCGCTAATTAAAACTCATCCAGTTTTTGGTCAGTTTAACAAGAATAGATTAAAAAAAAAGAACTATTAATTATTTTTATGGAATAAAATTCCAAGATAATTTCCTACATATGTTTGTGCGACACTCTCCACACACACACAAAACCGCCACCATTGGCCCGAGGTCGTTAAGGCGTGTACTCGTGAGCGGAAGGTCTGGGATGCGAATCCCGCCAAGACCGTCCTCCCTGACTGAGGTTTTATCCACGTTTTTCTCAGTCCTCTTAAATGGCAAATGGCGGGGAGGTACCCTAAACTTAGGCCTAGAACGTTTCCTTCCTTAAATAATCCTTTCCTAATTTATCATTTCATCTCATGTATCATCAGTGTCCACCGCCTGTGGTAGTTTTTATTTTTAGAAGTAAGCATTTATTAGTTATGTTATTAAGTTTAGAATTTATTGTATTGGTATTGTTTATTAGTTTATATTATTATGTAATTATAATAAGCGGTGAATTATTTTTAACAATGTTTTTATAACTTTTTCTGTCTGTGAAGGGGCTTTAGGCCTATCTATCAGTAGTAAAAACGGGCGATGAACACTATTAAAAAAACGCATTCTAGCGTCAAGTTAATTATATATATTCCTGCAGATATCTCATTTTATTTAATATCTTTTTTAAAGTTTTTGTGTTATTAATTTAAATGTACCAAATGTCAATGTGTAAGCATATAAAGAAAGGAATTTGCACCCAAACACGAGCATTTGCTCTTCCGGGATTGCAACTCTCTTATTTTAGTCTTTTGTTTCGTATGTACTTAAATAAATAAATTAAAAACATAATGTAGCTATCTCCAGTTGATACTTCTACAGTGAAAACGGGCGTTAAACCGTTTTAGAAAATACAGGATCAGTTGTCGCTTTTTGTGTAGCATTTCACCTCAACATTTTAAAAATTATTTTTTTTTCTATCTATGTTATTTATTTGTCTATTTTTAACAATATTAGTGTGATATCCCTGCATAAAGCCTATTATCTCGAATTTTTTACTTCCATTTGACATAGTTGCCTACGATTGTGGTTGGTATGAAAACATTACATAACCGTTACTAGTTTTAAAATTAAATCTTTTGAAATAGTTACTGTCAAAAATGTCATTGAAAATATCAAGTGAATCGAAACAAAATATGACGCTGCACGTTTGATTGTAAGCCGAAGAAAAGAATAATTCAGCATTTAAAAACTAGCTAGCGGTTAAAATAATAAGAAAAAATAAAATATTTAAAATAGGTACGTTATTTTTATCAAATAATTTCACCGAAGTCGTTATCCATTCTCGCAAGGACTGTGCTCCCTGACTGGGTTTTTTTCCAGGTTTTCCTCATAAATGGCAAATGGCAAATGCCGGGAAGGTACCCTAAATTTAGGCCTGGAACGTTTCCTTCCTTAAAAAAAATCCTTTCCCATTAGTTTATGATTTGATTTCATGTATCATCAGTGTCCACTGCCTGTGGTGCCTCTGTCGTTAAAAACTATTCAAGACAGTTTACCATTTCATTTCATGTATCACCAGTGTGCACCGCCTGTGATGCCTCTGTAATAAAAAGGGGCGTTAATCACTATTAAAAAAAATCAAGTAATTCCGCAAGTTGCCACTTCCTGTTTTATTGATTTCCTGAGCTCGTAAAAATGTCTAAATGTCACAAAATGCACAGGGTCTGTTCGCTTTTTGGAACGTATTCAAATTTGGAGGGAAGAAAGAAAAGGCTGTGTTCACAATAGCGTGACGAGCAAGTGTCATTGATTCGCGTTCGTGTCGGATTTTAAGGTTTATTCCCGTAGTGAAGTTTTATTAATAACCTCCGGACAGCAGCAGACAGTGTTTGCTGGCTTGGAGCCATCACTGCCTTTAACAGAAATGTCTTTTCCAAGAAATGTGTTTCGGATGCATGGCACGAGGCCCCTTCTTCCCACAACTACTCGTTCGGACTTCCCAAAGAGACCACCGCCTCAAGAATGTAGGTGAGGGGGTGATGTAACTCCTGTGGACACCACTGCCCGGCATTAACTCTTTCTCACCCGCTCAATTTCTCCAGTCGGAAAGTCTGTTTTTGTGTGTGTGTGTGCTATTTTCCAACTCTTGATATCGTAACAGAGCATCAGAAGTACGTAATTTTAATAGGGATGTTCTTAATGCAGAGAAAATTTAGTAATATTTTATCTAATTAATAAGTCTATGAACATGGAAAAGTTAATAAAGAATTCAAAAAGTATTTACGCGTAAGGGTGTGTAAAATAAGAAATGTACGATATATATCGCTAACCATGGTCGGAATTTAAACTGCTAATTTTGCAGTTCTGTACAGGTATATCATGAAAAGGGGAAGAAAATCGCTCGTATAACTGTTTTAAAATATATTTTATACTTTAAAACGTTTCCAAATCAAAATAAACGCATTAAAATTATATTAACGTAATAATACAGAATAAAAATAAAAGAATTAAAACTGCAAATCAGAATAGTGGAAAATTAATAATGACAATAGACTCATGCAATATTATCTACGGGTCTTGACACTGGAGCGTAACGTTTGGGAGTTGCATTCGTGAGATTCTGTCCTGACTGAGGTTTAAGAAAGGACAAATGCTGGGTTAGTGTTTCTCTGCCATTGATTCACCTTCATTCAATCCACCTGTGTGTCTCTGCGTCTTCTGTGTTTGTGATGGCATCGAGGCGCCCTGACATAGGATTGATCATCTATTCTAGGAGCCGCTCAGTGTGCTAATGTACAAACGGTATAGGGTAAATACAGCTATAGAAGAAGGTTTGGAGAATGTCTTTATTACACCATCATACATTTACAAGGATTAGGCCAAACTAAACGTCCAAAGTGAGCCATTCAAATTTAGCTACACTTGCAACTACAGATGACAGGAGGATAGATGGTCAGTCTATTGCTATATGCTTGTAAAAATTTTATAAAAATTTAAAAAGGGGTAGAAATGTGGTTTTGAAGATGAATGACAAAATCAAGCTAAACAGAAAGCAATACGTTGAAAAAATTATTATTGTAATAAATATTATAACAACTTTTAAGTGATAAAAGTTTTAGTATCTTTAATATAAACCTAGAGGAAAATGCAATAGAAACTATCTATTAGAGCTGTCAATAAATGAAGAGAATTCTAGTGATGCTTGCTTGTTATGAGGCTAATTTTATTGACTTATCAGAACTTCTTTGCTGGCACGATCCAAGGTCCACATTAAGCAAGGCTTTTCTATTTCTGTTTCATAATTTAAAAGCTTATTTACAGATGAGCTTTGCTTACTACAAGTCTGGTCAGTTACAACTATAATTATTCTCAGAAGAAAACTCAAGAGCCATTAGCATAGAACACAGAGCAGGTGTAGCTATATTGCAGTTCCATGTTACTGCGTCTTGGTAAGCAGAACATGACATCTCGCTTTGATAAATTCACATGAAACTAACATGATTAGAATTAATGGCAGTACGCAGGCAAAGTAGTCAGGAACTCTTAAGAAAACTTATGGAGGTGTTTAATAAGAAGAAATAAGGCATGGTGCCCTCGTTCCCTGCCTCGCAGAGTGAGAAGATTTCTCCGAAGGAACTACTACTTTAGCCCAGATTTATTATTATTATTTTCTTGCAAAAACTTCATAATTATTTATATAAAATTACCTATAGCTATAAAATACGAGGGGCTTTCGAAAATTATTTACAACCTTATTTACGAGGATAGATCCATAAGTTACCGGCCTCGCCGATAAGGATTATCGCCTTCACAAAACCCTCATCTGGTGTCATACCTTATCTGTTAGGTAAATAATTGCGGCTGTCGCTCCGCTGTATTCAGTTGTTCAGATAAAGTTGGATACAGAAGCCTATGTGTAGAAGATGGTGACATGTCCATAATGGAGTATCGAGCTGTTATTAAGTTCTTCACAAAAGAAGGACTTACTCCAAATGAAATTAAACAGCGATTGGACGGTGTATATAGGGAAGCATCCCCCTCATATTCTACCGCAAAATAATGGGCCATACTTTTTAGAATGGGTCAAGAAAGCATTGAAGACGAAGAACGTGCAGGTCGGCCCTTGGAGGTGCTCACCCCTGAAAACAACGCTCTTGTGGAAGGAGAAATTATGGAAGACCGGTGGCCCAAAGTTACACAAATAGCTTGCTTGCAATTATAACAAACAATTGCAAGCGAGATAAGAGGCGTACATAGAATTACATTAACAAACAAAGTTTTCAAATAAAATCGATCTAATATTGTCACCCAGCACAGATTTGTATAGGGAGAAACTCCACTTAACATCTTAGGATATTATAGGGACATGTTTTAAATAAGTCAACTGATTACTGGCAATTCAGGCAATGAATGTTGCCGCAAGTACATATTTATATATAACAACTTACCTTTCTAATTCACAGAAAGAGATATTTTATGAAAATGTTTTTTGAAAAGAAAATTCTGAGTACAAGTAAGTATTCGTTACCATACTTGCCTCCTAAACCCAATATCGCGGGTTCGAACCCGGCCAGGACCGATGGATTTTTTC
Source organism: Metallyticus violacea (assembly GCA_030762175.1). Taxonomy (NCBI): domain Eukaryota; kingdom Metazoa; phylum Arthropoda; class Insecta; order Mantodea; family Metallyticidae; genus Metallyticus; species Metallyticus violacea. The sequence continues at coordinate 67,064,886 of CM060836.1, forward strand.
GGGGCGTAAAAATTCTAAGTAGGGCTTCCTTCGGAAGGGAAGTAAAGCCGTGGGTCCCGTGTCGCACATTTACGGCACGAAAAAGAACCTCAAGCCTGAAAGAGAGGCCTCTGAGCAAAATTTGTCGGCCGTTTCACGCCCTGAGTTGAATGGGACTCTGATGACCTGAGCTGTTAAAGAGCGTCCACAAATAAATCATTCAAAAAAAAAAAAAGTAAAAATTCAGAGGTGGACAAAACGCATCTTTGAGCCAACTATAAGTCAATGAATGAAAGGATAATAAAATATGATAAAATTAGGAAAAATGACGGGAAATTGCCAAAATATTTTAAATAAGTCAAAATATGACAGAATATGACAAATGAAAAGCAGGTAATTTTAATCATACTATTTTAAGTATCAGATGGGAATAATAAAAAGCTAATAAATAAAATAAATAAAAGACAGGATATAAATATGCTCGATAAATCTGTTTTGTTGATTACAGTAATATAAATTCTATTATGAAAATAGTTGAAGAAATCTCAGATGCTTTTTTGTTCTGGATAAAAAAAAATGAAGACACCAAATTTCGTTTTTCATATTGGAAACACCTTTTGCACATTGGACATAGCACATGGAACGGAGATGCTAGAGCTCTGATGGTTTGTGTAAGTGAAAGTTTCCCCATACCCACCGCCAAGGCGTTGTTAAGTATGATTGGGTGAAAGTCCTTATTTGGTTAACAATTTAATCATTTATCTGTATTCACTTTTCAATATCACGTTATATTTTGCAATACGTCTGACTTACACGAGCTTCTCCAAGCAAATACATTGCATGCTGTGGTTACACTACTGAAACTAAATATGAGATTGTATGAACAGTACATAAGTTACAGAAACTTATGTAAACTCTGCAGGAAAATGATGAAATAATCGTTCAACGAGACACATCGAAAAACCCTCTAATGCACAACATGGAACAACTTCATTGCGTCCCCAACTAAGTAAAGAATAAAAGGGAGCGAAGACAAAAACCCTGGGCTGCCAAGGAAGGGCAGTGTTTGGTGTAGCGGTTTTGTAGCAGAGGAAGCTATTGATAGTAAGGGGATGGGTGATAACTCCTCGAGAGGCGATGACGATGAAATTCTTCTCGATCTTTTGCCACACCAACAAAACACACCCACCCAAAGTCTTGGTGGTAGCGGCAAGTCAAAACGTCTCTCGCACAGAAGAAACCGCACGCTCTGCCTTGTCCAACAGTTAATTTCTCTTCTCGAAAGGGGTGGAAAACAAAAAAGAGAGAGAGAGAACCGGGGTGAGAGAATATAACGCAGAAATCGTTGGTGCGAAAGAGAAGTATGGCCTCGTCTTCCACACGTACACACACAAGCACGCACACACGACTTTATTTCCTTTCCCCTTCCTTCTGGTCCAGAAAGCTAGAAGATCGCCACTTCTAGCGACAGTGTGTGTGTGTGTGTGTGTGTGTCGATCGATTGCCAGAAAGACAGAGGCTGAAGGGGGATATACAGCCGCGAGTTGTATAGTAGTTTGCTAAGACCCTGATGTCCCATTGCCTCATTTTTCTTTTTCTCGCGTTTCATTTTCGCCTCTTGGTGTGCGACACTCTTTGTTTCGGGTGGTCTTCTTGGAAACGCATTTATTTCACATAGGGCGTATCTAATGAACGATCGATATGAGCTCAAGGTGATCTATTGAGAAACAAATATTGGTAGTTACTGTTTAAATCAAACATACCGCCACGGGAGGCAGAGGTCATTAAGGCGCGGAATCGGTCCGGGGTTCGAATCCCGCCAGGACTGTCCTCCTTGACTGAGATTTTTTCCAGGTTTTCCTCAGTCCTCATAACTGCAAATGCCGGGAAGGTACTCTAAACTTAGGCCTGGAACGTTTTCTTCCTTAAAAATCCTTTCCCAATTTATCATTTCATTTCATGTATTATCAGTTTTCACCGTCTGTGATGCCACAGTAGTTAAAACGGATGTTAAACACCATTAAAAAAAATCAAACATAAACAGTAGACTAATGAATTGAACAGAGCGATCAAATGAAATTTGAACCAACTTGAGGTGTTTGGTCCATAGGCGAGAGCGGCACTTGTTGCAGTCTGCGACTATGGTAAATTGGGGCTGATACAACCATACAGCAGTTTCCTTCACTTCACTTACCAGTTTAACAAAAGAAGTGCTGAAACTTCGTTCCCCATACATTTTTGGAACTTCTTTAAAAAAACTATCCATCACTCGCTATAGTTCACGTTAAGTTGTAGTAATAGTAGCAATAATAGACTTTTATTGTGGCAGGTTTATAAGTACCTACACAAATTTAAGTATAACTGTCCCATGGAACTTACGACCACACATACTATTAGCGTCCTTTTAACAATCGGAATATACAATACACCCAAAACGGTAATATTAATTGTTACGATTACCTTTATATTTATATACCGAAGGTGCCAAAAAAGGTTATACACACTTTCACAGTAGATAACTATTTAATATATTTCAAAGTAGGACCGAAAAACAACAGTAATGTGTAGTATGATGTTCTGTAAACAGATGTGACTCACATACATTATGATAGCGTTGCTATGTGTAAGGCAAATCAACAATGAAAAGCCAAGGTTATCGTATTGGTTCATTGAGGCACAATTTAAGTTGAACGGAACTGTTAACAGGCATGACTCTGTCTACTGGTGTGCAAACAATCCACATATTATTTTGTAAAAGGCTGTTAATTTACCTGGAATTAATGTTTGGTGTGGGTTGTTATCTAGGGGTCTAATTGGACCGTTCCTTTATGAAGGAACAGTAACTAGCCCAGTGTACCTGAACATGATACGCACATCCGTCTCACCCGCCATTCATACACTCTATGGAAATAAGAAAATTTACTTCCAACAGGATTGTGCACCATCACACTACCACCGAGATGAACGTGCATACCTTGATGACAATCTTCCAAGGCACTGGATAGGACGAGGAGATCCGATTGAGTTACCAGTCTTTTCCGGATCTAACTCCGTTGTACTTCTACCTATGGGGAACTCTTAAGGGTGTTGTATACGTAGAACACCAGGTACACTGACAGCACTTCGGGAAGACATTGAAACGGCATGTGCTGCAATCGCTGAGGACACTTTCGCAAACGTTGCTCAATCAGTAGTTCAACATACTCAGAAGCGTATCGACGCCGTTGGTGGGCATTTTGAGCAACTGGTGTAGTTGTAAAAGTCTAAGATGATTAGTGCTCATCAATTTCTGTTTGTGTGAATTCAATTTTGTTATATTAACACAGTTTTTTATTTGCTTGAAGTGTGTGTATATTTTTGGCACCCTCTCTCTCTCTCTCTCTCTCTCTCTCTCTCTCTATATATATATATATATATATATATATATATAAATATATAAATTATAACAGCAGAAAAGGATAAAACACTAAGAAAAAGTCACACTTTTTCTTAGTGTTTTATCCTTTTCTACTATTATAATTGCTGTTAATTTGTTACATTGTTAATAGTGTTACTTTATTTTTATTTTATATTTTATGTATATATATATTCTGTGAATAATTTTATATACCTAAATACAAACATAAGTAGAAGCCTTATCTCCGAGGCCCCCTTCCCTTTACTCTTTCCTCCCCGACAACCAACACTATCAGGCAGACGTTCAAACTACTGTTGGGATTCAGAAATTGTGGTGGTAAACGTTCAATTCTTAAAAGCTCTGTTTCCGTGCATTCTGCCAGAATATATCTCCAGGTATCGCTTTCTCCGTACATTGCACATTTCTTTCCCCTAAAGCATTAATTATTGTATTTCCTTTCCAACTCCCTAATCTGGGCCATAGGAGGCCATTTCTTTCTTCTCTTTCATAGATATCTAGATAATCCCTCCTCCCCAATGACTGATCTATTTGAGCCTGCAGGTTAAGTGATACCTTTTCTGCGTATTGAGTCTCAGTATTTATATGCAGCAAATATCTGTTAACTATCTTTCAGCTGCGGTGAGTAATATTCTATTCTCTTAACCAAACATACCCCAATCCAAGTTTGTCTAAGGCTTTTTTTATTTTTGATGTGCAACACATACCCTTGTTTTCCTTTACTCCCTCGTATTATTATTAAGCAGTACTTAATTTTTATTAATTTTAAATTTAGACTTTCACTATAGATACCAAAGTCTTTAAGAACGTCGCAATTTGATTACTCCGTACTTGTTGCATCTGTTTTAGAAATTGCGTTTGTATCTAATTAAGTTCCTCGATATTTTCCCACCTCACGACATACTTGATCTAACAACCGACCTGTACACCATTTCCATTGTTCTCAGCGGTTTTTCCAATATTTTTTATCAAAAGTTTTAATGATTTTGTACTTTATAATATGTACCTACGTTTTGTGATGTTTATGTGTTTTGCCCAGCTTACGTCCATAGTTAAAGTGACCCCCAAATATGTGAATTTCTTAATACTTGCATACTCCTGCCTCTTTCTTGTTGTTATACCGCATCATTATTTGTTTGTCACGTTAAACAATGCTGACTGGGTATTTTGTTTCAGTTCTTCCAGGGTATTTGTGTTTGTTTTGTATACGATAAAAGTTGCAAGAGGTTAAGTCGGGGAACCAAGGGGAACACAAAGTCTTATCTATAACTCTTGCCATTCTGAAACACTCTTAATTTCTCCCATGGAAATATTCCCTATGTGGGCTATGGCGTCTGACTGAAAAAAGAGGCCAAAATCATGCTCCCTGCTGGTTAATTCTCTAAAAGAGCGGGTAAAGTTGTATTCACTTATACCACAGTTATTTTATGTTATTTTAACTGTAACAATTTAGTAGCTCGTTCCACAGAGCGATAAGAAATGCCTATTTGCAGTGAAAAATGTCTAATTTGGGGGGGGGGATTTCTACAGACTTTGATTGATATTATCTAATATTTCTTTCATGAAAACCCTACGCTGTTTTTAATCTTCTTAGACTGAATGTCTAAACATGTAAATCAAATTCAAGTTGATTTTTAGAAAAGGGTTTTCGGGCTCTTCAAAGGAACGTCAAACTGCGAGGTCTTGAGGGAGGTGGGTTGCTATGAAGATAAGGTTAACAGTAAAACAAGGACGGTGAAATACTGGTTTAGACTAATAAACACTTCGCACTAAATGTTATAGATACCAGATGCAAAATATAACACCAACGTTTTGAGCTGCAGAGATGGAAAGAGAACAATATACTCTTAGCAACGAGGCGATGCAAATAATAAAGAGGTATGGAAGAACGTTAAAACAAGGCTAGAGGGTATCAGTAGGCAGGAAATCGAGGCAGAATGTTACGCGAAAGTCTCCTTTAGCCTATCGAATGAAATTAACCTGGGGTAAAGAGGTACAATATATATGCTCATTCAGGGAGAAAATAGAGGTCAGGAATGCCCTGTTTTAGACTGGGAATTTGAAAGGCTCAAAAAATAACGGATAGTTCTGGTAGAAGAATCTTGTGTAGGGGATAGGAATGGGTACATATTCTGGCCGAATGTACTCAATGGGAACACCTGAGGAATACGCTGCTTTCTGAAAACTCTTTAAGGCAATTAGAGAACCATTGGCATGCTGGAACCTGTTTGCGATCACACTGATTGGTAGCCAAAGTGCGCGAAGCTAGAAGCAATTTATTTTCTGGTTAGAATGCAATAACCAGTGTAATTATAAATAATATGTCATATGTTTCCATTCATGCACCTGTAAATATTGTTCTTCCCATTTTTAATACTTTTTATTTATTATTATTATTAATATTGTTTAATTTGTATTATCATTTGTTTCTCTTTATAGCTGTGTGTCATACTTAAGCACATACGGTGTACGACCCATGCATAAAGTGTATTTGTAATGTGTATATAGAATTTTATAGCAGACAAACCTGCTACCTTCTTCTCGGAGGTACCCCCACTATATTCCTCGTTTATATAGTTCATATTTCAAAAACATATTAATATTCTTCTATGCTTCTGCCAATGGGTTCAAAAGATTAGCTTTTCACGAAGAAAATAATGAACCCACATTTGTTAATGTACTACAATGACTGAATTAAGTTATGTGGTACACAACTAAGCAACTCCATATTTTTTATGTTACTTCTATAACTGTTGTGTTTTTGTACATATATTCATATTCCTATATATTGCAATAAATTTTATCGAGGCATTCCTTAATTTTGAGTGTAAAATTTCAAGAACTTTCCTGTATCTGTAAATTGCCTCAGATGGATTACCACTTCTGCACTGAACACTTCAAATGTAAGTGGCCACGTGTACTCTCAATGATAATACAATGCACATTTGAAATAGTACTACCAACAAATACATAAGATGTGAAGTGAAAAATAAGTATAAAAGTACTGTAAATGAGTAACATTCCAAAGGGGGTGATTCACGCGGTAACGCTTGGGATTCGCATTCGGGGGATCGGGGTTCAAAATCCTTGGAGCCGGCTATCCAGGGTTTTTTTTTTTTTGTCCTCTTTCTCGGTTTACCCTGGTCGCCTAGACGAATGCTGGAATGCATTTTTTCCTCTGGTCCTGTTGCTGTTAAAAGTGCCATATTGGTGCTGTGTGCAATGTTACGGTGACTTATCCTAGGATAAGTTTCTGCCCCAGCATCTGGTGTGGAAGCTACCTTTTCTGAAGCGCTCAAACTTTTTGGAGGGGCAGTTAGGGAGTCCATCTACATTTATACTTCGAACCTAACCTAACCTCTTCCACATCTTACTTTTTCTCCAAGAGATGCTGCCCACTTGCACTGGGGGTTTAGGTGCAAACGGCCAGCCCTTGAGAAAGATTGAATACAGAAATACCCTCCTCTATAAATGCAATCTAAGATATACCAAGAGTAAATTTTAAACAGAAAAACCACCTGCTCTAAGCAATGCTTCAATCTTAAAATTATTAAAACAAACTTGTTATATTAGATAAGATAAAAGTAATTTCTGACACTCAAAAAATACACACCGGTCATCATGGTTTTTTTTTTTTTTTTTTTTTTTTTAAAAATATGTATGACAAATTATAAGGCTCAACTTTTTATACCGTTTTGTTGTCATTTCCATTGCTTTGAATTTTTGTGGGATTGGATTGAAATTTACTAGTATAAGGGAGGGAGGGAAGAAACAGGAAAGCATGATAGCTCTTCGTTTATACAACAAAGGAGTTCAAACGAAAGGACAATCGTGATGGTGGAAAAGTGAGCATTGGACTATTGATTCTTTGTGTTGTACTGTCGCCCGCCCAAGTTGTCTTCAACTGCTTTGGTGCAACAGTATTTCAAGACGCACTTCGTAAGAACACCTATAACGAAAGATGAAGCTAAGGAAATATGTTAAAACCGTATTCTCTTAACTTTAGTTTGATGCAAACTGCACTTGAGACTAAATTTGGCTACTAAGGTCATTTGAAGTATGACAGTATTTATTAATATTTCACCTATATGACTTCGTCATAAAATCGACCAGTGAAATGAAATAACATTTTGAATTTGGGCTTGATATCGTAAAGTTGCATCAAATCCCTTTACCTCGCGAAGTGCATTTGTCTTCTGGTCAATGTAGCCAACACTATTCCCCCGATATAATTTCTGAGCATTAATCAAGAACATCATTCATCACTACTAAATAAAGTGCGGAATTGTATTTCCACACCTTTATCTACTAATTCCAAATATTCTTTACATCAATTGAAATTGTAGTGCCTTCATTTAAATTTAAGAATTGTGTTTTCAACAATTGTATATTTAACTGACTTAATGTGTATTTACAATTGTTTTTGCGTATTCAGCCAAACAGTCTGAAATCATTTTGTAAAATTAAGCAACAATACCTGCCTAAGCAACTACAACTTTTAATAAACACGTTGAGAATGGTAAAATGTTATATCTGTTTTGTTTTTCTCAATTGGTATTACTAAATCGATCGGTAGTTATTGTAACAGTCGTCTGTTTGAGACTCGCGGTTTCTGAATATGTATCTATGCATAAGTAAGTATAACATTTTGTACAATTGTTAATATTCTGTTCGCAAATAGCAAATATATAATTATTACTTTTATTTTTATTCTATTCATGAAATAGCTCTAAGCCGTATTTTGGCTCTTCTCTATTGGCATTAATGACAATCGACATTCATCTGTAGCAAAATGACTTAAAACATAGTACAAATATACAATTATTACACTTTTGTAATCCAAATTTAGAGGAATTATATTTAAATTCTTATTTTATTCCTGAAATAGTCCTAATAAATATCACTCGCAGATCTGAGCTTTCCAGATAAATTATCGGCAATCTGAGACTCTCTTCTGATATTACTTATTATAGTAGAAGTATTTTTATTTTACCAAAAGTAAATAAGAATAATAATTTTTCTCATTAGAGCCACTGCCCGGGGCATGACTTAGTGTGCCATAGCAGCCTCTGAACCCCTACATTTATATTATTAGGTATTGTCATAAAGGTCAACAAACAAAAATTAAGACATACATTGTAGTAGTCCTTATCTGATACATGAAATATATACAAATGAGCTTAAAACGTATTGCCAACGAATATTTGTTATTTGAGTTGAAAATTTAAGTTCTTACCTAACATAAAAACATGTGCAAATGAGTTCGTTAAATGTATATGATTAAAAACATATTATCAATGAACGTTTGGAGCTTCAAATCGAATATTATAGCCTTTATTTTACGTAATAACATATGTAAATGGATTTCTTAAATTAACATAACTAAATAGCTATTACCATTATATGTTTGTGGCTTAATATTGAACATTATAGCCTTTAATTAATATAAAAGCATGTGAAAATGGACTTATTTTATTAATATAATTGAAAATATATCAATGAAATTTTTGAGTTTCAAATAAAATATTATAGCCTTGATCTTACGTAATAACATTCGTGAATGGATTTCTTAAATTAACATAGTTATTACTATTGAATGTTTATAGCTTTATATTGAGCATTGCGTAATATAAGGTAATATACAATAATGTGAAAATGAACTTATTAAATTAATATAATTAAAACCGCTTATCAATAAAAGCGTTGAGTTTTAAATCAAGTATTATGACCTTTATCTTACGTAAATGCATTTCTTAAATTAACATAGCTAAATAACTGTTACTATAAAATGTTTGTTGGTTTATTTTGAGCATTATATCCTTTAAACATATGAAAATCAACTTATTAAAATAATATAATTAACCAATCTGTGCTATCAATGGGTGTTTAGGGCCTTAAATCGGATATTTTCAATTTCAAACCTGTATATGGAATAGCCGCTATTAAAATAGAAAATCTGAATCGTGAGAAAGTAATTCACGACTTAATATACGTTAATTAATCAGCGGCTTAAACAGATTTAACCCACATTTTTTAACAAGAAATTTCTCTTCAGTTTCCTTTAAATTTTCTTACCTTCCTAATAGCTCACAAACGTTCATGCATTACATAAAAACTATGCCAGTTTTTAATGTTTGAGGTTAGCAAATGAGACACTTCAGGGTAGACAGGAAGCCCACAATAATGGAAAAGATTTTATAAACTTTTATCCTGTCTGGCCTTCTTTTCCAGTCACGTTCAAAGTAGTCCCGCTGAAACCTAGTTCCTACCAATCAAAGCATGAATATTCTCTGTTCGTGAGTAGCATTTATGTCTACCTGGAGAAAATTTAATCGGGTCTACTTTTCAATGGGATGTTAACCGCCTAAATTTGTGTAGAATTTTTAGGAAATTATTATGAGCGTTGGGTGTGGTTTGTGCACGAAGGTGCTTCGTTTCGTCTTTAACCAAAGAGTCAGAAATTTCTCAAATAATCGACCTTAGAGCCTATTGACAACCAGGTTTTAGATGTTTATTTGTGAGGTTACTTGAAATCAACAATTTTTTATTTACAAGTCACTATCGGCTTTAAAGTGTGTGCAAGTGTGTCGTTGAATCCAACAGATACCTGGCAGTTTCTGTCACGTTAACGGAGTACAGATTTGATTGTAACTCGGACTCGTTCATCTACCGCTGAAACCATTCCTACGTGCTACGTAAAATTACGTTCACTCCTATGGCTTATATTATAAGGGTGTTTAAGCATCAATTAGAGGTTTTTTTTTTGATTGATACATTTATATATACAATGGAATTCAAATGTGTAAACCTCTGGTGGTATAGTATATTTATAATGTTTTAAGTCAGTAAGTCTTCTATTCTTGCAGCAGCCGCCTTCTCGAATAATTATCATTGGTTTTAGAGTTATTAACACCAATATGCATGGGAATAATTCACACAGAATGTTAAAATTTTTAATTTTTTATTATTTAATAAATTAATTTATGATTTTAATATTCATACCCTTCTATGATAGGTCTTCCGAAAGAGCCGCCTGTGGTGCCTCAGTAGTAAAAACGGGCGTTAAACACTACTACTCTTCCGAAAGATAAATGAAGTTAATTAGTTATATTCTAAATGAATACAGAGTTCTCGGTACTGACGATTCCAACCCATTAATTGATAAATATGCAAACACGGTGCCGGAGCCTCAGAAATAGTATATTAATTCCTTATTTTTGCATTGAATCAGGAATAAAGAAAAACTGCCTATATTGTCATAGTTGTAAAAAACACCGTCTATAGAGATAGTTCAGAAACTCTACAACACAAATATTTAAATGCTCACATTTAGGGCATGTTTTGGTAAGAAGCTAGTCAATGCAGCTACTGGGAATCCTAGTATTTCCACAGAGAATGCCACCGAGGGGTTAAGTGGTCAGCTCACTGGGCCGGATATCATTACTTTTTACATAGCTCCTAAATAATCTTCATAATTCATTTTCAGAAAACCCCTTCAGAAAAATTTCCTGTCAATGGTGACCATATAGATCATAGAAGGAAATATATATTTTGTTTAATTGATAATATGTTTGAAGATTTTCTTAAAAAGGGGTTCAAAAAAGGTCACGGCCGATTGAATTAATTTGTTCAGATAAACGTGGGATCAATACTTTACTTTTTGGGATATTATGTGCTTCAATAGAGAGAATTCGTTGTTATTAAACACAAAATGCGTTCTAAGCCTTGACTATACGAGAACTGTTTGATAAAGAATGACCGTAGTTTTTGACAACATTTGAGTTTTCTCAAAGAGTCCCCGTTGGATGTTTCGCATCTGTTCCAGTATTTCTTACAGTCTTCAAATACATGCTGGAAACAAATTATTTTACAAGTGCTTCAGAATCTCTTTCGCAACCTTCATCACTGCTTCTTCTGGTGGAAAATGTCTCCCAGAAAAATGTTTCTTCATTTAGGGAAAAGGAAAAGGTCACACGGGGCTAAATCTGGACTATAGGGAGAGTAAGGAATACACTTCATATTGCTTTTTGTATTCAGCAACAATATTTGCAATGAGCGGTCGTGCATTATCGTGGTGCATATCCAGTTTGTACGAAAATGTGGCCTTTCGCTTGTGATGTGGCTTTGCAATAGTATTGCCCAGTTAAAGTTGCGTGTGCAGGTATGATATGCTGGTAAACCATCCCAAGAATGTCGAACAATGAGATACAGAGTTTTGCCGTTTCGAAATGACGTAGCCAAGTTTCATCAGCAGAAAGAAACTTCGCAACTTCCTGTAACATCATCTTCAATAGCACTCGAGCATAGTTTTGTTCTGGAATTAGCAGTCTTGAAACCCACCGAGCACAAACATTTCTCATGTGCAACTTTCAGAATTTCTCAAAGTGTTCTTAATGTTACTCCACAGTCCTCTCTCACAATGATAGCAGCGATATTGCTGTTTTCTTCCGTTAGAGCACAAACTGAAGTGCCTGGTCCACCTTTGAAATTGATCGCCCCCGCTCTTTAAACATTTTAAACCTTCGTGCTGCGCTATAGGGAAGAACAAATTCTCCTTAGACCTCCCCTAACATTGCATCGGCCTCAGCTGAATATTTATTGAGACGAAAGCAGAATTTCAGAGCACCATGTTGTTCATCGCATGTCAACTTCAGTTTGCTACACTGAAATGAACTGAAATATTTCAACTAGTACACCTCTCATTAGCGCAAGAAAATATGCCTGTTAATAAAATATGATATTTCTCTATTTAACAGCCCTAGCATGATCTGTTTTCAATGAAGAATGCCTCTTTAGGGCATCTATTAAAATTTTAAGATCATCGATCATATACACCAGCGTCTAGATATATTTTAATATATGTATTGACGAAACTATGTGTGTTAGAAAACTTAAAATTGGCGTATTGAACATACATATAGAGGATCTACACAACTAAATATATCTTACAGTAGCAACATAGAATTGCAAATAAGATCAAAACAATAATAAATAATATAATTACTATGCATAACCATTGTTTGGATTTTTTGTTTATTTTGGTTGAAGAAGTAGATATTAATATCGAAATTGAAATATTTAGTTTGATGACAGGATCTATATAATGGAGCCTAGTAAAAAAGCTAGAAAACAAAAGAACAATGAAGTATTAATACGCTATTGACTGATAAAAGAATGCATTACAATAATTAACGGAAGTTTAAAAACATGTTAACTACAGTCTGTATTGTACTGGTGTAAAGTAAAAGCAGCTCCTGTCTCAATAATTATTTTTTTCTTTTCTAATTTTTTTACAGTAGTGCATCATATTTTGGTTTACTTTAATTTTTTTTGTTTTAAACTAAGTGCTGTTCAGTTAAGTTATAACATCTCTTTTTATTTATTTATTATATATGTTTAAAATAATATAAATTAAATAAATAAACAAACGTACTTAATATCGCAGTCTCTTGCCTTATCTACTAGCTCATACACTCTGGTTAATAGTTCTCTCTTTACTATGCCACTTGACACAATATATGAGTTAACTGTTCTTTAGTGTCATAATTGCACATGATTAGTTAGATTTTATTGGAAATTCTAATTATGAACTATTGATAATGGGGATTTCCTCGCTCACGAAGACATTTTAAGGCGAACCCCTTCCCCCCTCCCTTTCCGCCTAGCATCTTGTTTCAACATCTTGATCACTGTATACCTTAAAACATTTTCTGTCTCAAATGCATGTCTGCAATCGCTGTAATTATTGTGGTGTAGTTCATTAACATCTTATCGTATTAAGGCTACAAGGGCAGGAATTAAAAGTTTTAAGCATACACACAAGTTAGAAGAAGGAACATAGCTATACAAAAATAAATACTGTCAGAGATTTGAATGATATAGGACATTGCCCAAAATAAACTCATCTTCGATAGAGTCTTCCAATGAATCAATGCTGGGCTCTTCCGCTTAGTAGCGCTGCGTACAGGGATTCTTCAGAAGTAACATACCTGGCAGTAATTCCTGGGACTTACATTCGGGAGTTCTCGGGTTCAGTTCCCTTTGAGTGGTTTCTCCTGGTCGCTTAGGCGAATCCTGGGACAGGGCTTTCCTTTCTATAAATTTTACGCTATACCATTTCATACTTCATTCCGTTGATTCCCTTACAGAATCGGAAATACCAGGTGTGACAATGGCTCGTACTTCGTGAAGTCTGGTATGAAAACTGCGCCTCTGAGGGTCTGGAATCCCTTGGAGTGGATCACAAACGTCCAGCCGTTAAGCAAGGCTGAGGTACTTATGGAAATATCCTCCTTCGTTCCTACCGTTTATTGCACCGTTTCATTTCCAGTCTACACTCTTTAGGCACAGTATTTCGTGCTTGCGGAGATTTTCTACTGTAGATGAAGATTCTGAAAGTGTGTGCAAACTTTGTTTGTTCAGCATAACCGTAGATCTATTCTCATCCCATGTTGTTTTGAAGTTCTTCAGGTAGCTATCTTGACTGACCTACCAGTTCATCTGACAGCATGTCGAGTTTTCCCCAACTATATCATGTAATGTTTTCCTAATTTCTGCTTCTGCTGTTTTGCTGATAGTCAACCGCCGATTTTCCCGCAGCATTTTCTCAACATGAATGTCATCGCATGATGTTGACAGTCGTCCAGGTTTCACTCATAGAACTAAGAACTTGGGTACCCTTTCTTCTGCTTATTTCTGCGTTCTCTTGGGCCAGCAGGAAGGTGGCCATGGGCCAGGGCTCTGTATTCTCTCTTTTCTTAGGAAGCACATGTTAGAGCTTGTGAAAATGTTTAGCTTTCCTGTAACCTTCTTCCACAATTGGAAAAGAAATTGTATGCAAAAATCATCGTAAGCTCGGAGCACTACACTTAAACGCTTGCAGACTGAAAATGGTGCAATGAACGGCAGTGCATGTGATTCATAAGAGGCTATTTCTAAAGTTGGTTTCACTGTAGACAGACCATATAGTGATTTTTTTTTTTTTTTTTATTGGTTTATTTATGAACGCTCTTTAACATCTCAGGTCATCAGCGTCCCATTCAACTAAGGGCGTGAATCGGCCGACACATTTTGCTCAGAGGCCTCTCTTTCAGGCTTGAGGTTCTTTTTCGTGCCGTAAATGTACGACTCGGGACCCACGGCTTTACTTTCCTTCCGAAGAATGTCATACTTAGGATCTTTACGCCCGAAAAAATCCATCGATCCTGGCCGGGTTCGAACCCGCGTTTTGGGTTTATGAGGCAAGTATGGTAACCACTACACCACCAGGATCGACAGTTAGAGAATGAACCATATGGAAAGCAATGCATGAACAATGACAACGACCAAAGAAAAGCAATACGTTATAGACCAGTTGGAAGAAGGAATCCGCCGTGCCTATCCAATGGTTTTCTATTATGCCCATTTTTTCCTAGAAACCAAAACCACACAGAATATTTGCCAACCGGACCTCTTTAATTTGCACCATACGGTCGCAGTAATCCCCAGAACGTAACATGGAAGCACATCCTCTAGGGATGTAAGCCCTTATTTCCGGCAAGCGTGCTGGTCACGTTTTTCCAAGGGGGACACAGTGCAGGACGCTACAAGAGCAGTTAACACAACTTAGCAATTAACGCAACACACTGAAACAACGGCGCTGAAAGAGGTAAGAAACGAAACGGCAAGAGCAACAAGCTCGCTCATGGCAGTTGTACGCGCTTACAGCATAGATGCCTTTTAATGTTTCTGTTGTCTGCTTGAAGTTGACGATTAGTAATATTGAAATATTGACCGCATTATAGCCGGGATCCCAAATGTTGTTGGTGTACACTGAGGTTCATCTTATGCATTGCAATTCCAAGCCCCAATACTTCGAGCTCTTGTTATGTTCTGCTTCCCTTTTTACTTTGCAATTATTCCTCGGTGAAATAAATTCCTATAAGATTATATACCTTACAATTATTCTATATCGTGAGAACAATTTGGGGCTTAACTCTCGCCCAGTCAGTTTAGAAATTATCATTTTGAATATGCCTTAGTGCGTTATTTACAATGTACCGTTTTTAAACCAAACGAGTTGACTCAGATTTACATTCCAATCCGAACTACTTTTGAGTGATTCTCTGTGTCAGTCATCCTGACTAGGGTTACCTGTAGTTTTTTTTTTTATAACAGCATGAATAATACAGTACTTTCAAATGGGCAGTCATTCATGAGAGCACGGCCCTAATGGCGGAAGAGATTGTGCTGCTAAACGATTCAGTCCCCCCACTTAAAGCCGTTGAAGCGTTGTCTTTGTGCCGTTTGGACATTCTTAAGGCCTGTTAGTAAGTACATAATTGTCATGTGCTATTCGCATGTGAAAACAAACTCTAGCAGAAAAGTGAGACGGGGATTTGTAAGAAATTCTGCATCTCAAAGATGCACAGTTCATAAGCTCGTGAATAGATTTAGGGAAACGGGATAAGAAACACAAAACAAGGCATGTATTAATAAATGGAAAAAGAAAAAAAAAAGTTAAAGACTTAAAAAAATCCTATAAAAAGGAGTAACCGCCTTAGACGAACAGAAACGACTAAATTAGAGAACGTTTTGAACAAGTAGATACAAATAAACCTCTGCAAAGACTTACGGCTTGAAATGATACCAAAGTTTTTAAATTAAGAAAAAGTTGAGGAAATTAAAGCGCATGCTGACATCCATTTGAATGTTAACATGCATTTTTTTTCAACAAGACTTCACTACAGTACATGCAGCTGATCACTCATTAGCTTTAATTAAGGAAAATTTGAGGATATGATCATTAGGTAGGAATTGAACTTGAAAAATTAAGTGTAGCGGAATAACTCCCATACGTTGTAAGTACTTAAAAAAAAAACAATGCGTGAGAATGCAAACTTTCTTAAAAGACTTGAGAGATGTGTGGTGGAAAAAAAAATTATTTCCAAAGGTAGATGATTATTGTATGTGTAACTTGCATGACAGATCTATGCGCTTGAATTGAGGGCTTATATACAGTGAGATTATTTGAGTTATGGGCCAGCAGAGTGCGGTTGCTACTGGGAGAAACCAGTAATCAACGCCTTAAGGCGAATGTGCAGGTAACAGCTTGTAATTAGTTTGATGGGGGCTTTGTCAGCGATTGGTTGTTCGTTCATGTATTACTCGATGCTTTCACGTTATTACATTGTAAATGTAGTTTTGAAGAGTAAGTTTTTATTTACGATACGAGACATAGTGAAAATGGATTCTTGCAGAGAAGTGGTAAGCTAATTTGCAAGAAAATATCCTAACAATCTTGTGCCAGGTAAGCAGACTATTCGTCAACTGGTTAAAAATTACGAGAGAAAATCAAAATCTCTCAGTATTCCGAACTGCAGTGTTATTATGGAAGAAAACCTGAGGCGGTCTCACGTAAACAAAGACAACACATCCGATTTGTAATTTCTTATTTTTTAAATATGCAATCTTATGTAAATTGTTGTCATGGCTGACAATTGTGAAACAACTATATTCTTTATGTCTAGTAGTCTTTAAAGGTGAAATGGTAAATAGACATTTTTAACCGGTTTATTGATGGACGCTCTTTAGCATCTCAGGTCATCAGCGTCCCATTCAATTCAGGATGTGAAACGGCCGACAAATTTTACTCAGAGACCTCTTCTTTCAGGCTTGAGGTTCTTTATCGTGTCGTAAATGTACGACACGGGACCCACGGTTTTACTTCCCTTCTAAGGAAGCCATACTTAGGATTTTTACGCCCGAAAAAATCCATCGGTCCTGGCCTTGGGTTTAGGAGGCAAGGTATGGTAATCACTGCACCACAATGACCGACTAAATAGCCATTATCGATTTATCACTTACATATTAAAATAATAATGTCTGACTTGAAAAAAAAATCCCAATATTCAGTTATTAAATTCGTATATCCACGAATAAATCTTTCTTCAGAGACATGCAGTAGTACGCCCTTTGAAACGGATAGACTGCGGACATTGTCAAATTAAATGAACATTGTTTTTATTTTGTTTAGTACTCCTTAAATGTAATTATTTTTGTACCAGCTCTATCAACATCACTATAAGGCGATATCTGCAGACATTAATTAATTGACATAACGCATTATCTCTGTGCATTACTGTTTGTGGACAGTTTTCAAGCACCCAGTTAAAGGCTGGGTTTCTCCTTGTCTTGGCCTCTGAGGTAAAATTGCTCGGCATATGGTACAAAAAAGGTACTGCGCAACTAAAGCCATCTGCTGTGCTTTACAGGTATCATGTTATCACGAAACAACAGCTGCAGCGGTGCAGTTAAAGCGACAATGCAGCTAAAGAAAAAGATAAATAACACCTTTCTGTGCGTGTACCTTATGGTAACATTCATTGTATCACGTGTATTTTTGTGTGGGATACGAGTATATCACTCTTTAAGATATTGCATTTGAATGTGTACTAGTTGTATTGTCATCTATAAAATTACCTGCACGGGTGCCCCAGGATTTCCAAGTTTTCCTCGGTCCTCATAAATGACAAATGTCGGGGGAATACCTTAAACTTAGGTCAAGAACGCTTCCTTCCTTTCAAAAAACAAACAAACAAACAAAAACACCTTCCCTAATTGTCGTATCGTATCATGTATCATCAGTGTCCACCACCTATGTTCCTTCAATGGTAAAAACTATAAAGGATATAAATGTCTAGTGTGGAGTCGATCCTGGTGGTGTAGTGGTAACCATACTCGCCTTCTAAAGGTTCAAACCCGGCCAGGATCGATGGATTTTTTCTGGCGTAAAAATCCTAAATATGGCTTCCTTTGGAAGGGAAGTAAAGTCCTGGGTCCCGTGTCGTACATTTACGGCACGAAAAAGAACCTCAAGTCTGAAAAAAGAGGCCTCTGTGCAAAATATGTCGGCCGTTTCACGCCCTGATTTAATGGGCGTTGATGACCTGGGGTGTTAAGGAGCGTCCGTAAATAAAGTAAATAAACAAATAAAAATAATCTGCTAATGTTGCCTATATAGTTACTATACACATTTTTCAAAACCATGCTACTAAATTGATTCCTTTTATAGTATAGCTCTCTTACGAATTTCTTTTCATGGGAACAGTCTACGTTGATCTTTTGAATAAAATATGAAACCTGCAGAATGAAGCTAGTCTTTGCAAACAGCATTGCATGCTTTTTATATTTTAGAAATCACAGTTTGACTCATTTGTTGGAGTTGATCTATCCAGTATTTTAAGTCGGTCCTGGTCGTGTAGTGGTAATCATACTTGCCTCTTGAACCCAAGATCACGGCTTCGATCTCGCCCAGGAGCGTGGATTTTTTCGGGCGTAAAAATCCTAAGTATGGCTTCCTTCGGAATGGAAGTAAAGCCGTGGGTTCCGTGTCGTAGTTTTACGACATGAGAAAGAACCTCAAGCCTGAAAGAAGAGGCCTGTGAGCAAAATTTGTCGATCGTTTCACGCCCTGAATTGAATGATCTGAGCTGTTAAAGAACATACGTAAATAAACCAAATGAAAAAATTAATAAACCAGTATTTTAACTTTAATTTTGTCTTCCAGCGGCTGCAAAGAAAAAGGTTTAGAATGTAAGTTTTGCATAATGCTCATTTTCTTTAGGTTCAATTAACATAAAACGAAATAAGACAATTACTTCACGAATTCGTACAAAACTTCACTAACGTTCGTCTAGCCACAGCTGACTACTAGCGAAACGAGTGGTTATCGCTGTATATGTGTCCATGACTTCAAATGTAATATTGTTTGAGGTTGAAATAACTTCAAGTTTTTTGCATATTTAATATTGACTGTTTCCTTTAGTACATTTTTTCAATTATCTAATTATCTTTAAAATGTGTTATTTAACGTGCCAATCACTTTGTACAAAATCAAGGCAAACTTTCCTGGAAGATGAATTTTAAGGTGGTCATACACACAATGGCTCTTATGGGCAAGGGGCTCCTCTTGTCACTTCTCACTTCCTCCGTGCCAAGCAATAGTTATACGAATTTAAACGCAGACTTCAAAAACAAGGAACCATGTTCTGTAAATTTTTTTTATGACTCGCTTATCCTAAATTTGTGTTGTGCCTTTCTTTAGCATCCTGTATCAGAGAATTGGTTATTACAATTTATTCGTTTGACATTCTATTTTATCACTAAGGTTGAAGTTATTACATACATTAGCTTTTGTAAATGTTCTTTTGTTCTAATAGAAAAAGGTTTCATATGGTATAAGATAATTATTTAAATGATTAAAACCTATGATAGCATTGACAGTAGGCTTGCTTTTATTCCAAGAATAAACACAGGGTAGTTTTAGGTACTCATGGCTCCTTTATAGCAAGTATAATTCATTTTCGTAATTACTAAGACGTCATTCAAGGAACATGCACAGGGCATTAACGTGAATTAATAAATAGCTGGAATGGGAGGGCCAACTTCGTTTCTACTTTACGTGGGAAATTCTGCACAAAGCAGCTTATTACAGCTGCAGTCATTATAATGACGTAACTAGTACTTTATTAGTCTCATAAGTCCTGCAGAACATTACAGCAGTCACGTATGAATGTTTCAATATTGGACGAAGGTGATTATGACAAAGGACATAACGACCTAGCTCTTCCACTCAAGTCTTCACATATTGACGTATTATTGAGCATCATGCCCCTGCTTTCGAAACGGTTCAAATCTCAACCTCACGACCACACACTATGTGCGCGGCACGCAAATGTTAACCACAATGATGAGGAGGAAAAAAGGATAATTAATTCCCATGACATTATCATGATGTCGTGAAGCGCTTAGCTAGAACCCTGGCTCCCTTCGTCTGTTGTTTTTCATCAGTGGCGTTTACAGTTTGAATGTACTTTTGTTCTGGTTTTTGCTTACATTGGTGAAAAGTGCAGCTATGTAGGATCACGAAATGAATTAAGATAGTCTTAAATATTAATTTTTAGCAAGAATTTTTTTTGTTTATTTTGTTATTTCTTCTATAGCAGTAATATCAGAAACATTGATAAGTGAAGAACAAAGCGGAGTTCACAGTGGAAAACGATTGATATTGTTTATTACTATACAACAAACATTTGAAAAAAGAAAATAATTTAATATGGAAACTCATGCCACTTTCATAGATTTTTATAACTCAAGAACTAAATTAGCTCAACAATTCTTCTTATTCCCATAGCCACATGTGGGCCTTCGGCTTACCGCGACGACCGCCACGTCTGTCTACCTTCATCACGTGATATCATTGGTAGAGTGCAGTAATGCAGGGGGGCATGTGATCAGCACGCCGCATATCGTCGGTCGCTATATCGCAGCTTATTAGATAAATCAACGATCACCACCTCTCCATCAGGCAGCTTCCCAGTTGTCCTCACGAGGCTGGGTGGGGTGGGGGGCTCGTTCTAGACCTCCCTAAACTAGAAACATTCCTAAGGAGGTATCGGGAATCGAACCCGAGCCTCCCGGCCAGCAGTCAGCAACGCTAACCAAGGAGGTGGTTAGGTCAATAATTACTAAATAATAATACTCTCATCATTTGAGATAGAAGTGATGCAGATTTTATTTTAATAAATTAAGCAGTAAGACAAGGGTGTACTTTATCGTCCGCACTTTTTAACATTTATATTGAAAATCTATTCCAAAAACGTAAACAAAATGTTACGGGTTAAGATAAATTCTTATCAAGTGCTTAATATGCTAATGTTGATGTTGTTACAGTACATGAAAAAGTAAACTTACCTGCAACGCTCCAAGCATTATTTAAATCAAATAAGTAAAGAGTACAATTTCAAAATATCCAAATAAAAGACAAAGGTGTGAAATTCTATGAGAAAAAAGTGATACGAATAAATCTTTCACTTTAAACATCTAAATATAAATCGACTCTAGATATTTGTAAAAATTTGAAAAAATTACAGTATACATGTGGTGCTATAAAACAGAACTCCGAAAAAATAAAACAAGAAAGGAAGAGAATTAAATTCTATAAATTTACGGCTGTGAAGCAATGAAAATACACAGTAGAATACAGAATTCAGAAATGAACTTTTGGGGGGAAAAAAAACAAAAAACAAAAAACAAACCTAAATACTGTGCAAAATTAGATCACACATTCAATGAAGAAATCAGAACAAAATTGAATGCTAATTTCATTAATGCCCAAACAGATACAGTGTGTTAAAACTCTAACGAAACATTCCTTGCATATAAAGAGTGCAAATATGTTATATAAATCTGGGTCCAGAAATGCTTTGTTTCCTTGTTAGAATCCTTTGTCCAAATCTCTTGTGATATGCAAGCAAGAATGCCAGCATAGCTGTCCTGCTGCAATAAACCTACAACAGAATAGATGCTTAATCTGTACAGTAAGTGAACACTCGCTTTTACCTCTGGTTAAATGTGGTGGGAAAGTTATAACTACTCCTAGTCCTAAATTCGCCTTTTTGTGGTCTTTCTGTATCACGTACTCCGCTTGTTATGCTACCCACTTCATTCCTTGACGCAGCACCGAGCACGCAGTGTCAGTTCTGTGTGTTTATAGACCTCGTTTCAGATACATTAAAATGAGGTATTCAAATACAAGTTGGCAGGTGCTCACATGGTCTATGGATTAGCCGAAGGTGTACAGAGTCTTCGTGCTCGTATTCTGCAATGCTGTCAGATAATAGGAGATACTCCAGGGATACATCAGCACACCAGGGAGTCCATGCGACGGCGGGTTGGTGAATGTATCCGTGCTAACAGAGGACATTTTGAATGTTTCAAGTCATTTTCTGTTTCCCATAGCGCATTTTTTTTTTTAAATATTCTACTATGTGATATAGGTTTAGAAAAAGGACTCTAAC
The DNA here is from genome assembly GCA_030762175.1 of Metallyticus violacea. Classification (NCBI taxonomy): domain Eukaryota; kingdom Metazoa; phylum Arthropoda; class Insecta; order Mantodea; family Metallyticidae; genus Metallyticus; species Metallyticus violacea. The sequence goes on from CM060836.1 coordinate 67,087,119, forward strand.
AAGAAAATAAAGCAATTGCGGACCCATGTACATATTATATGTTTTTATCCTGTACTTATGAGGAATATTTCCCCAAAGTTTGGATATACATTTTTGTTGCACCTATATAAATGATTGGATACGTAATATTATTAGACATTAGAATACAAACATGAAGGAAAAGTGTAAGGCAACCTCTAAAGAGATGGACAGACAAGTTCCTAAACCTTAGGATGAAGAAGAAGATTGTTTTTTTTTTTTTTTTTTTTTTTTTTTTTTTTTTTTTTTTTTTACAGAATATGAAAGTGATGCCAAACTAATATCCAAGCATCGAGGGGGAGCAATGGCTAGATTAGTTTGTTGCTGGTGATTAGTAAGTATGCAATTGTAGGGCGATGTCTCCTCGCTCAGCTGCAATCCCAGCGACGAAGGCTTTCTGTTCTTGGAGCACCAATAGAATCTGTAACAAATTAGTGATTTTAGTTTATATGAAAGGGGACCAATTATCAAATATTCAGTTAACCCCATTTCAACTTTAGTTAAGCAGTAAATGCAATGTTTCGTTACCATTAAACTGTTTTTGATCATTACGTAAAATACCCACAACAGATGTATTTAAAAATGTTTTTTAGCATAGTAGGTAACAAATCTGGTATCATCTAAGTGTTAAAAACTGAAATTGTGTTTTTTAGTTACGCAGATTACACACTTTCTCGATTTATTAGTACATTTTCTTAATATTTACCTTTTCTATAGCATTTTTCTTCACAATTTCTCTGCTATCCACGCATGTTTATATATTTATCAAATGTCTGTTATGTTGTTAATACAGTTATCACACATTTTATTTATTTTCATATCATCTAATGTAATTTATGTTATAGTTTGCTATATTAAGATTGTGAAGGATAGAACAAGTAATGCCAGTTTAAAAAAGCAAGAAAAGAATGTAAAGAATATCTCTGTTCAATAAAGAACAGTCCTTGTTTAGAATTACAGTGAGATTATTTGAGTTACGGGCAGCCAGAGCACGGCTGCGTACTGAGAAAAACCAGTCAAAGTTGTATAGTGCATGTGCAGGTAACAAATTGTAATTACTTTGAAGGAGGGTTTGTCAGCTAATGTACTTGCTTCGTTAGTTATGCCACTACATAAATATAGTCTTGAAAAACTTGTTTTTATATATGTGAAAACGGGTTCTTGCGGGGAAGCGGCGAAGCGATTGTCAAGAAAACATTCTGCTAGTTGTGTTCCAGATAGAAAAAACGGTTCGCCAACATGTTAAAAAGTTACGAGAAACAGCATCTCTCAATGACAAGAAACGTTTCCGCGGCGTGTTCTTGTAGAATAAAAGTTAGATGAAATACAGGAGTTTTCTTCGCAGATTTCTGCTGAAGAATATAATATTCAACATCTCTTATAATAGAGGTAGGTGCTTATAACTACCAGTTTAAATGCAGTGTGACAACTTAAAAAAATAAATGACAACATTAACTTTACTCACGACGACTCCATATCCTTTTTCCGGTTTTGGCGGCTGCACTTCCCCAGTAAGTACAAGAGATTCAAGCGGACTATAACACAAATAATGTCACTGTATATATGTTGAAAAAAGAATTGACATTACTACAGTAACAGCGCTACTAACATGGGAACAAATCATCTCCATTAATAAACCATGGTCTAATCATGAATATGTCACTACAGCACGCCGCTTATTTAGATAAATGTATATTAGTAATGGGAATACAATAATTGAGTAAAACACATTACTTCATAATTTAAATACGAAACTTTGCACTATATGAATTTAACTTTGCACCAAAATTGGAAAATTAAATAATAATATATTGCAGTATATTATTCCATTTATATCTTGACTAAATGATTCCATTGCTTAAATGATATTTTTGAAACGCATTAGTTCTCGTTTGTAAAAACTCCCTATATATACCGAAAAATCATACACCACAATATTTTATCTTTCCTCAACTTTTTTGAATTGGTGTTTTTACAGCTGACATAGTGGTTACCTTTATTTTCCTAACACCAAGTTTTATTTAGCAAGGAGCTATTTAAAAGTTGTAAGAAAATGGCGATGGAAAAAATTACTTCAAAATTTGTCACCACTTTGTTCATACTACAATCTCCTTGCAGCCACATTTCTTCACAGCTTCATTTACAAGAGTTGTGTGCACAAACGCGTTGTCGTGAAGAAGGCTGTCACCTCCACTCAGCTTTCCTAGCCTTTTCTCTTTGATGGAAGCACGTAGTCTTTGCAGTAGGCCAGCATAGTACTGAACATACTGTGGTATTCCTCTCCTTGAAGTCAATGAAGAGTATTCCTTCACAGTCCCAAAAGATTGTGTCCATGATCTTCTTGGTTCACTGAGTGACCTTGGCCTTCAGAGGCTCGCCAGGTTTACGCCACTCCATTGATTCTCTTTTGCACAAGGGATCAGAGTAGAGAACCATAGTTTCATCTCCTGTAACAATGGTTTGCAGAACTTCTCTCTCGTTGCCACGGCAGAGCTCCAAAAATACCTGATAACAGATGACTCGTTGCTGCTTTTGGACTGAGGAAAAAAGTGTAGACACTAACCTTATTCATGTTTAAATGTTCAAGATTAATTCGAAGAACTGTTGTTTTAGAAAGGTTCAACCTTGCTGCTATTTGTGTAATTTTGAGCCGCGGTCTTCCATAATTTCCCCTTCCACAAGAGCGATTTTTTCAGGGGTGTACACTTCCTAGGGCCGACTTGCACGCTCTTCATCTTCAATGATTTTTCGACCCATTCGAAAAAGTTTGGCCACATTCTTTTACTATAGAAACACTATGGGTGTTTCCCATATACACTGTCCAGTTGCTATTTAATTTCATTCATTTCATTTGGAGTAATTCCTTCTTTTGTGAAGAACTTAATAACAGCTCGAAATTCCATTTTGAACACATCACAATGTTCCACGCATAGCCTTCTTTGTGCAACTGTATCTGAACAACTGAACACAGCGTATCGGAAGTTATTAACTAAACAGATAAAGTAGTTCATCAGATAAGAATTTTGGGAAGGCGATAATCCTTATCGGCGAGGCCGGAAACTTATGGACATCGTCAGAGTCTGCAAGGTTTATTATTTTCAAGAGGGAATGGGTTGAACATTGAAGTAGCAAAGAATGCCTTTTTCTTCCCTGATCACGCTATGAACGTGGAAGAAGATACACTGGCTGTCAGAACGCCACTGTATGGCATATATGTCATGGAGACAATGGTTATTTTTAATTTATGAAACAGATGGAAAATTGCGAGAGTCGCATTAATTTATCGTAGGCTCACGGACGTGAAAGGTAGCATGATATAATACACGGCATGCAATTATGTCTAATTGATTGCAACAGGAAGAGTAACAATGCCGGTTTACATTATTAAGGCTTTCGAGCTCACGTTTTCCTCAAGTGGGCTGAACTGTATGTGACGTAATCCATACTGAGGCTATTTTCTGTCATGGAATTCCCTAAACCTGTGCACAGAAACTTTGTGTCGGTCGGTGATCGTTATCGATCATTTATCACGTAATATTCAGAAGCATTTTCTGAAGCATTCACGATAGTACATGTCATCTTTATTGCTTGTCCATCAAGGTCATCTAATTCTGCATTAATTTGATCGCTTTCAGCATTCAATTAGTCATACTTTTTTCAGGACGATTTTTCTGATAGCATATAACGCCCTGTTTATTAATTCTTTAAATTAAGGAATAATTAACAAAGAAGGATGAATAAATTAAATATTTGCTTTAAAAGCTTTTGTTCAACGTGACTGAATATTACTACACACACACACACACACACACACACAGATATATATATATATATAGGGATAATGATGTATATATGTATATATACAGTATGAAATTAACAATAATTATAAAATCAGAAAAGGATAAAACACTAAGAGAAAGTCACACTTGTAATCGCTATATTTCGTACTACTAGAGTTCTAGCACGGAAAAGAACCTCTAAGTCTGAAAGAAGGGGACTCAGAAAATTTATCGGCCGTTTCACGCCCTGATTTGAATGGGACGCTGATGACCCGAGATGTTGAAGAGCATCCATAAATAAAACAAATGAATTAAACTAATTCAAAATCTTGTTGACATATTTTTAGAGCTGGTAAATATATAATATAACGTTTTTTGATTAATATTTGAATTTTTAGATTTGCTTATTTTTTCCACTCAAAGATATTTATGCCTTCGTTGTGTGTTTTCGAAAGTTAAAGTGAAAGTGAAAGAAATTGTAAAGTTTCATCTTTTGGTAAAGTTTTTGATTTTTTGAAGAAGTACTCAGTGAGATATAAGGCGAAAAATTCAAACGTGCTCTCTAGATCAGAAACTATATATTTTTTTTTTTGAGTAGTGTTTAACGTTTTTACTACTGAGGCACCACAGGCGGTGGACACTGATGATACACGAAATGATAAATTGGGAAAGGATTTTTTTAAGAAAGGAAGCGTTCCAGGTCTAAGTTTAGGGTACCTCCCCGGCATTTGCCAGTTATGAGGACTGAGAAAAACCAGATGAAAAAAAAAAACCAGTCAGGGAGGATGGTCCTGGCGTGATTCGAACCCCAAACCTCCCGCTCACGAGTCCGCGCCTTATCAACCTCGGCTACCTGTGGCGAGGTTGATACATTTATGATAGACGTGCCTGATGAAATGTGTTCATTAATGCAGGTAATTTTATCTTTTGGAATTTTTGGAGCTTATAAGCACCATGAACTGCAAGAGTTGTTTGTTGATGACGTTGAGATTGTAGTTCATATTTTGATATATTCGCGACACAAAAAATTATAAGCCACGCACATGTACTATTGTCCCTGATAGTGGTCCTTTGAGTTGTGTGGAGCTGTTTGAGAATTATGTTGTTCTACGTCCAAACCTTTCTTTTTGTGTTATAGAATGTATAGGTGCAGTTGTCAACCTGTTGGTATTAAGGTTTCCTATGGAGGTTGTTAAGTTTTTAGAACTGCTAAATGCGTCAAATTACACAGGGCATTGTTTAGGCGGCGTTCAACAATGATTCTTGCAAACACTTGGGCCAATGTGACTGAAGTTAAGAGATTAGGAGGGTGAAAGACAGTAACAGCTGTTGAATCACATAAAGGAATAGATTACATAGAGAATCATTTGGAAAGAAAAAGAAAGAAACAGTAAGAAGGCGAAATGTTAATGTAGTAGATATCAGTGATAGCGGAGGAATATTTTCTAATGTAACTGAATGTATCTTTAATATTTACCAAGCAAAGTAACTGTCATAGATGTAAAATCAATATAGTAAGTTTAGGGAAATTTTCTGTTAGTGTAATAGAGATTACTGTTGGTTCAAGATTTAAATGTTTTGAAAT
>CM060836.1:67697500-67925000 GCA_030762175.1 Metallyticus violacea
TTCTCTATCCATCAAAAGCTGCTAATGACAGTTTTATAATCTTATGCAGTGAAATCCTTTATTAGAAATGTTGTACCCTTGTCAATATTAAATACAATATTTCAAAATATCGAATATCAATAACAATGCAAATGACATATTGCTTTTCTCTGTTTCCAATCTGCAAGCCAATCTTTATTGTGAGCTCTCTCATGGAATAAACCTGACATTGGAAATAACAGGCAGGTAACGTGATAAATCTCAAGAGAGCAGAGACCCAATAATGTTTTTGTACATTGACAACAAATATACTATGATTTAATTAACTTTGTATTTTCATTCCCAGCAATACAGCGAAGGTTGATGAAAAGTGTATCCCAGAGGTATTATTCTATGCAACAATTTTCGAAAATTTAAATGGGATATTGGGAATCTTAATCAACATCCCAAAATAAAGTAAAATGTTGCACAAAATGAATTGTATGTTTTAATACAAAACTAGATATATGCTCAGGATTGCTTTATCCCGACGTCAGGATAAAACTGATTTAGAGACCACACACCAACTGTCACTTCTATTTTCTGTACTCTTCACTGCCGCAGTATATATAGTTGCCATAAAAAGTGTTTAAATATGTAGGTTATGAGGAAAAACAATCAAAGTTCACTTTTACTTTTTTTACAGGAATGTAATTTAAAGTTTAAAAATGCTTCAAAATTAAGCACATTAAATAAATAGTAATGGTTTTGTTTAATAATTCTTAAGGTAGTTTTCTAACAGACCTTTCTTTTGAAATTAGTATCATGTGTTATTTTTTCATGTAATTAACAATAAAAAAATCCAAGTACACATAATTGTAGATAAAAATCGAAGTACACAAACTATATAATGAAATGAACCAAATTAGTTATAACTAGTTTTACTGAGGAAAATATAAATATAAATGCAATAATGTTGAAAATAATCGTCAATCAAAATTATACGCTATTACATGTAACCATGAAAAATAGAGGTCAGCATTTTCGGAACATAATCTCTTTAGGCATCATATTTTGCCTTAGAAATTGGAATTAAACTTGAATAGGAAGGGGCACACTGCTCATCAAAATGTACGACACATTTTGTCAACAATAATATGGCACTTCCAGGAGCCATTGTAGATTGTTTGACTGGTTATAGTCCTAGAAGAGATTTTGTAGCTACAATTTCTGTGATTCTCTTATCTTCACTGAACATGTCTTTATATACTCTTTATCAAAAAATGAAGAGCACGATTTAAAAGTATCCTAGGAACACTCGATGATATTGAAGGGAGATTTCTGATGTTCTCATTGCAATCGCTGGGTGTTTCAGCAAGGTTTTTTTTTTTTTTTTTTGATTTATTAAAACTATATCTTTGTCACATTTCATATAACTATGACCTCTGGTGGGAAAGGTTAAGTTTACTGAATCAAATATGTTGTACTTATGAACTATATCATGAATTGTGTAATTTTTATTCTGGTGGTGGCACAAATCAGAAAAAATTTTGGGTCCAGGTAATGGAAATAAAAGTCAAACAACTTCTTCATACCCCTTTCTTTCTATGGTTTCGTTGTAGGTATTTTATAGAGGACTTTGATTGTTTTTCCACTGGAAACTATTTGTTCTATGCTGATATTTATGGACCGTAGGTGGGTTTGTCCCAGTACAAATATGTTGGAATGTATCCAATGTCACCGCCACGGGTGGCCGAGGTCGTTAAGGCACGGACTCGTGAGCGGGAGGTCTGCGGTTCGAATCCCGCCAGGACCGTCCTCCCTGACTGGGGTTTTTTCCAGGTTTTCCTCAGTCTTCATAACTGGCAAATGCCGGGGAGGTACCTAAACTTAGGCCTGGAACGCTTCCTTCCTTAAAAAAAAATATTCTTTCCCAATTTATCATTTCATTTCATGTATCATCAGTGTCCACCGCTTGTGGTGCCTCAGTAGTGAAAACGGGCGTTAAACACTACTACTACGTATCCAATGTCACCAAAAGTAGACTTTGATTGTTTTTTTCCTGTAGCTTTCATATATTCTATAGCTTTATTTAACAAACATAACAAAAGGCACATAAAACAAATTCTACATTTTCGGAAAATATGATACGTCATTTGTTATAATATTAAAAGTGTCGCTGTAACAATGTTCACAACTATTGTTACATGGGCTTTAAGTAACGCTAATCACAGGTAGTGAAATCAACTGTACTTCAACTATACAGGGGGTAACAAGTTGTAATACAAAAAGCATATTAGTTAGAAATATGGAATGCAAACCAAATGCTAATAACTTACAATTCACCAAAAAGTTTTGTTGGTTTTTTTCACGATGCTCGTATTTCAAGCACGAGCAATAATTAAATGCTCAATAAATATGTTAAGGCGGGAAGGAAATGTTGCAAAGAGTTATTAGAATGTTAAGCTGATAGGTTCAACTTTTCCTAATGTTAGAGTATTCCGAGAGGTGCGGTCAAACATTAGCACTTCGAAGATTTTTTATTGATATATTTGGTTTATTTATGAACGCTCTTTAACATCGCAGGTAATCAGTTCCCCATGTAATGGATAAATTTTTCTTAGAGGTCTCTTATTTTAGACTTAAAGTTTTTACGTGCCGTAAATCTACAATTCGGGATCTACTGCTTTATTTTCCATCCGAAGGAAGCTATACTTAAATTTACGCCAGAAAACATTCATCGGCATTAGCCGGAATTGAACCAATGTATATATATTTAAACGGGGCTGTTTGTTTTATCCAAGTAAAAACTAAAATTATAAATAGTCATGAAATATGCACTAACGTCTAAAATATTCACCAAAAATATACGTTAGTAGTTGTGATTCTACACGAAACATTTAATTATAGTTTATTATGATTATACAGCTCCAGTACAAATATACATTTGCATACGGTGCTGTAGTAGGGCCTACAAGGGCAGACACCATAAATAAAAACGCTGTGGTTAGTATGTCGGCAAAATATCATAGAAATGAAAGCATTTTATTAAAAATTGAAGTAATATTATAGCGGTTTGCTACGCTAGAGTTATTGTAACCAATATATCGATTTTAAATCATTGCATTTTGTTTCCTTTTTTGAAACGCTGTACGGAGGCTGCTAGCTCTGATATTGAATATGTCAATCAAAACATTAAACATTATGCATTATCCAAAATGGTGGGCGGCGGTTGTACAGCGGGAATTGTCAAAAATCAGTTTAAACGATATTTGGCAGAAGGGTGTTGAAAAAGGTATGGCGCAGTGAAAAAAGTCGAAAGACGTCTGACATGAACCGGCAGGAAATAGAGGCGCGATGCATGCAGATGTCATCTCTGGACCTGCAAAGCGAAATTAAAACTAGATGGGGTAAAGAAAACTATATCATGGGGCTAGGCATAAAACAGAGGTCGGAAACAGCATGGCTTAGACATTGAGACTGGAAGGTACGTAAGGTTGTTGACCAGGAAGCCAGAAGGATTTGCTCATTATGCTCGGAACCGGAAGACTGGGTGCACATTTTGGCTAAGTGTACACAGACAGAAGATACTAGGATAAAATTTCTTCCGGATTCATTTTTGACTTCCAGTAGGGGGAGGCTGGTATGTTGGGACTTAATTGTAAATAGATACTGGATAAACTTGGACATTTTCTTAAATGAGATATGTAGTTTTAGGAACAAGTAATTTTTATAAACACTGTACATAAATAATAAGAAAATTTAGATGAATATCAGAATTATTGTATGTTTTGTGTGTGTGCGTTTTTGTTAAATGTTTTTGTTTTCTTTGGTTAGAATTAATTTCAGAAATGAAATATTTTACAAGAGCATGATCTTGTGACCCCTACGATTGTGATGTGAAATATATGTATACACAGTTTAATTAGAATAGTCAATACTACGCCACCACTATTAGTTCAACTACTATTACCACCATCACAACAACCACCACTACTACTACTACTACTACTACTACTACTACTACTACTACTACTACTACTACTACTACTACTACTACTACTACTACTACTACTACTACTACTACCACCACCACCACCACCACTACTACTTTTCTTGAAAACTATGGTCAGCCGCCTCAAGAGATGCTATGATTTCGCGACTTGTGCTCGGATTGGCAAATTCGCACTACAGGTGTGGCGCCTCAAGAATTAAAGTGCTTTGATTAGTTAATTTCAAAATTTCGGGATTCTCCTCTAATTGGCAAATTTACACTAAATTTTTGGAAATGGAACAGTGACTATTAAAAGATCTGGCACCTTGAAACAGAAATAACCTATGGTGATGCAAACTTCTATAACTTGTGTGAACCATTCCATCAAACAAAATACATTCAGATTTTCAGGAGAGATATTGACACCAGCACTTTGTAGTTTGGTGCAGATTAAAGATTCTGTTTCAGTTGCGAAAGAGAATTTAAGATAATGGTCGATATCTGCACTGAGAAAATAAAAAATCTTGTGATGGAAAGAATTGCTAGACTCTTGTTCCCAGTCAGTGTTAACATTTCATCCCTTGCCTTAAGAGCAATCTGTCGAGAAGAAACGCCACAATCTGGAGCATCTTTGATATAATTGTAAGTTATTTTACCCTAAATAACCGTTTGCATACTGTATTTCTCAACAGTAGCAGCTGCAGGCTGCAGTCCCGAACCGTAACGAAAAAAGCCGACTGGTTACGATTTCAATTGGGGGCAAATAATTTCCACACGGAGCATGAAGCCGTGGTAGCTCAGTGGCTTAGAGCATCGTGAGCAATATGAGGGGCCGTAGGGTCAATTCCGCATGGGCAGTTTTTTTTTCTTTTTGTAATCTTTTTCTGTCATAATAAATAAATATTTCTATTTTTTAATCTTAATAATTATTCTGCTCTATTCTTAATCAAATAAATGTTACTTTTTCATAGATTAGGTTAGGTTAGTTCAGTTTAAGCTTAAGAAAGAATAATCGAACATAAAAAAATAATTCATACGTTAGATTAATTTATTTATGTTTAACAAAAACTAATAGATCATTCAAAAATAACATAATTACATAATAATATAATAAAATAATAAAGTATAATAGAACATAAAAATTAGTTCATATGTTAGGTTAGGTTAGTTTAGTTTAACCAAAAAAAGTAATAGAGCATACAAAAATAATGTTACTATATAATAACACTTTTTTCTACTCTATTCTTAATTCAATAAATGTTGCTTTTTCATACGTTTGATTAGGTTGGGTTAGGTTAGTTTAAGTTTAACAAAAAAAAATGGAACATAAAATGAATGTTTACTGCATAATAACACTTTATCGTACCAGTCCGCTCTCTTCTTACGGTTCGGAACTACAGCAGTAATTGCTTACAACTTGTAACGTCAAGCTATAAATAAGTACAGAGTAAACACGTCGTCCACGCATTACCCCCTTTATCTAAACCAACTCTGCTCTTCTGGTAATTTTGTATCTCCTATTATTTTCAGCCTTGCACACACTAGTATAAAAATGAAAATAAAATATATAAATTGATGTTAACGTGAATTTCTAAGCGCAAATAATTACAAAACTGCAACTTTAATGCCACGCGCATCTGTTTAGGTAGCTATTTTTGCCACAGTGCACAAATTGACTATATCAAGATTTAGCACAGTTCACTTGCTGAAAGTATTCTGATAGCTATTGGCTGGAATCGTTGGAAATGCTAACTCACGCCTAACACGATAAATAATTTGGACGCAGAATGTCAGAATGAGGTTGATGAAACAATAGAAATGGAGCAAAGCACGTTTTGGATGATTAGAGCCCAATTTACCCCTGCTGTATTTATTTAACTCCGGTCAGTTGGCACTGCATTTCACAAGGCCTGCAAACATATGCATTTGCTAAATGGCCATATGGAGATAAAGCTCTCGGGTTAAGGGTTTAACATAGGGATGGGGGAGGCAAATGTTTCGACTCTATATAAAGGTTGTCGCCAAGCGTTGATGAAAATCAATTATATTTCCATTCTCCATCTCACTCGCTCGCTATTGTTTTGGGAAGGGAAATTCAATCCTGGAGCGGAAATGTGCGACAGCAGGACTTAGCGCTAATTTACATACATGCATCCTGCGTTATTGTGTTCGAGGCAGTCATATTTTGTAGGACTCGCTCTCTTCCTGGGGCTCGATAGGCCAGGAAATTTCTCTCAGCCAAAAGGCAACAAATATTCCGAATTAAACGGCTTGTAACGCCGCTAGGGGTAATTTATGGACGTTTGTAATCCTTAGCAACGATGCCTGTATCTCGATAGCATTTCTACAATTGTGAAGTTGACAATTTATTGCATGGACATGTTAGGGTGTAGACTTGTATCTGTATATTAATCTAATTCGAGTGGGACCAAAGCGACTGCAACCGTGCCTTAATTTTGACATACGAGCGGTCTCATAAAGATAACACATGGAACCCAACGTCTAGTGCATTTCCTCTGTTTTGTCAAGCAGGTGAAAATTGTCATATACCCCTTTTTAGGTTCTGAACTCGCATTGTTATCCAAAAGTTTCAAGTACTTTAATTATTGAAAAGCAAATACTTTCGCATGTGTTGCTCTTAGCTACGTGACTGTTTTCTGAGCGTGATGAATTTCAAATGATACGGAATTAGACTGGAATTTTTCGGTACTTTAGCCCTGCCCAAGAGCTTGGTCATTTGTATCTTTTAATGAGGTAAGAGACTGGGCGACCAGAATCCAGGGTCGGTAAGAAAATGAGTGGAGGAAGTCTTTAACACCGTTTCCAGATAATGCACCTCGACGCCGGCAGAGAGCTGTCGTCACTCCAGACGCCGGAGCAGAAATTTTTCCAAAGCGTAAGCCGTTTCATTGCATACAGCACCCAGCCTCCTCGCCTCTAATGAAATGAGACCAAATGGGAGAGCAGAAAATTCGTGGAAAGAAAAGATTCATCTGTCTTAGTGCTCAAGGAAAACCACGAAAAACCCAATGTTCAGAATGGCTCCTATAAACATGAAAAACAGAGTCGATATAGACTCCTATGCAAGGTATGAATAGCCGAATTATTTTATAAAATGCGTCATAATTATGCATTACGGTTCATCTTTCTAATTTGATGTCCTCAATAATTTGGAAGAATATATTAATTAATCAAGATTAGACAAGGCAAGTCTGTTTTTTTCTCTGTAATATTATACAAAAAACAACTAAATTTTAGGCTCTTCTCTTCGCTTATTCAGAGTCACTTGCTGAAACCTCAGCATTAAGAGCCTGATACTTACCACACTGATCCTGAAAGTTTTGAAAATGAGGTTTGCCCTTCAGAGAAGACAGGAAATTTTCCTGGTTTTAGCAGCTTTCAGAGAATTTCATTTGTATAAGCCCTCTCCAGGTCAGTATCACTAAACTTAGCTTTCTCATTGACTATGAACGTGTATGTAACTAGTCCACTATTATGATTTTGGATCTGTAGGCAATTATTTTGTAACATGTCAATTTCCATTCTTCTTGCTTTTTAGCAAGGCTTTCTTAACTTCAGATGAAACTGTCTTAAAATTCTTAATAATTACACTGTGTTCTTCTTTATCTACATTGCTTTTTGGAAGTTTTCCTATATGCCTATCCAATCATCACCTCTTTATATGACATTCTGTTTACGTTTGTTTAGCTTTATTTGAACGAAGTCCCGATCACATATTATGACGAATGTAGTGAAATCTTCCACGATAACTGAAATACTTAACATTGGCGTTGTTTCGGTTTAAAATCGTGTTCCTGTCTTTTTCCAGAACAATACAGAATCACGTGGACTTGTTTGCTTATGAAATACACAGTGATGAATGAAAAGTAATGCCCTCAATTCCATAACTTGACAATAGATGTCATGGTATTGAAAAGTTTGTAGACGTCCCCTCTTCTGCCTCAGTTGTCAGTGAACGGTTGTGTTGTTACACTGTATAGAATTAAAACCTGCGCAGACTATTGGCCAATGCGATATGAGCAACTGTTGTGATAGCAAAAGACGTCACTCCAACTGATGTTCTTCGAAGAATGCAAGTCGTTTAAGGTGCATGTGTTAATGAGAGCACTGTGCTCCTTTCGCCAATGGCGAAGCGGGATCTGAGCTGCATGACCGACAAACACTTGGACGCCCTGTGACAGCAACCACTGAATTTCACAGTTGACATTGATCGCTGCATCGGCCAGAGAAATGTCTAGCGATACTCCGGATTCTTATGCTCACAGACTTGAAATTTTCAAGGAACTTCTATCGCGTTATGAGACTGAAAGCGAAGCGTTTCTTCACGCCATTGTGACAGAAGATGAAACTCCAGTCCATGGAATGTCAGCGCAAAGGTTTGCCCCATAAAAAGAATTTCAATATGCAGTCTTCAGCAGGAAATCTCGTGGTAATAGTATTTTGAGACGCGGGTGGTGTTATCCATGTTGATTTCCTTGAAGTGGAAACACAATCAATTCAGAGCGTTACATCACAACGCTATGAAATGAGAAGAATTTGAAAGGAAAAGATGTCTGTGTCCTGCAGCACGACCGCATCAAGCCACATCCTTCGCGTGTCACAGCAGCAGAACATCATGGACTGAACCTCACCACCCTACGACATCCACCATACAGTCCGGATTTGACACTCTCTGTCTTCCATCTCTTCCCGAAACTTAAAAGAAGGTATTCTAGGAGAGCACTGTGTGAGAGGTTCATGGTTATGAGAATAGAATTTCGGCCTCTTCCGTGACGGCTTCAAGCGGGCTCTGAATTGCAGTCACAGAAGCTAACCTCCTCCTCTGATGTCTGTGCCGTAGCTTATGCTGATATCTTGTTTCCGAATAAATGGTTCCACCTCTATATACAATTCATTTAATGACAAAAATTTAACTTGTGCTGTTACGGAACTCACGGCTTCACTTATGTCCCTGCATAAATTTGACCCGAAGGCAAACGGTAATTACTGCCTAAGAGATGAAGTCGGTGCTTCCTTATAAAATAAAAATTTCATATTTGTGACAATATCACAAAAGTATTGACACAGGATCCCAAAGTGACATTTTTTGCACTTTAACTTACGTATTTGACACTTTTAAAGCACGCGGACAAAGATATAGAGCTTTTCGTGTTAATTAAAGTTATTAACAACCGTGAACATATAGGTATGTGAAGTTAAGGGAGAAGAAAGCGTAGTTTGAATTATGTGCAGTGAATACAGCGGAATTCCTCGGCGAATATCGTCTTTGTTTCGTGACTAGCAGAAGTTTCTGGTATTACAGTTTTCATTTGTTAGGGCGAGGGCGCGGATGAATATATTGAAAGTCATCTTTTGTTCCCGAGCAGAGAGAGAGGTTGGGATGATTTCTGCTAATGCCTTCCCTTTTAATATCCTAAATCCATTGTGTTTTCATGATAATGTTTTGTAATGGCGCACGTACCCGGATAGGAAATGGGACATCCTGCGTTGGCGGCCGCTCTCGGCTCTTCGCGCAGCCAACTTTATAATATAATATATTATCTTGCACGAGGCTTTAATAATCACAAATCATTTTTGGTTCGGTTTGAGTTCCAATATTCCGGCGGTGTCTCCATCGGAACTTTTCGAGTTGTGCAAGTTATACGAGGCAGTATTTAATATTCATGGAATGGTTTGCTCTCCCAGTAGTACTTAGGGGTGGGGGGTTTGTTTCGTTATGCGGAACAGTAGGGAAATGAAACGAATCCACCCTTCCCCTTTCCTGCTTCCCTCAAACGAGCTCTGCACTGTGCATAGAGACGAGCAGCGTGAAGGAGAGCCGGGTGGTCAGCATGCGTTTCGTTAATAATACATGTTGACACGGTTTTAATCAGAGAGCAAACATACGTCGTAACTTTCTCAGGGAAATTAGAACCTTTGCTGTCGTCGCAGTTTTCTTTATGGCCTTAGCTGTGTAGGGAAGTGTTGACACTGTATAGGGTGCCACTAGAGTCGAGCGCATACTCTCTGCTGTAATTCCAGCAGTTTCCATAGGTAACCAGAAGTGTGCTCTTAGCTACTATTCTTCCAGAGTAAACTAACTACATTGCAAAA
Source organism: Metallyticus violacea (assembly GCA_030762175.1). NCBI lineage: Eukaryota > Metazoa > Arthropoda > Insecta > Mantodea > Metallyticidae > Metallyticus > Metallyticus violacea. Next base: position 67,707,567 of record CM060836.1, read on the forward strand.
CTGAAATGAACATAAGTCCACTGTATTTTGTGAAAAATGAGTTGAAGTATTTCACTGTGAGCCATTAAAATCAACACCCTTAATAAATGAGTCAAATCACACTTTCTCTCAGAAAGAACGAATATCATTCATCAAAAACACGACAACAATCAGAGCAGGTGTTTGAATTTGATCAGGAAAGAACTGCGGCATACCAGGAGTGCGGAATGTCATTTCCGAGAAATTGGTGCTTATGTTGGACGAAATGCGTCCATAGCGAAAAGAATATGAGATGTAAATCGAGGTAGGACGAACACACAGGCGTGAAGGATCCCAACGGTCCGGTCAAACAACCGAACGAGAAGACAGACACCATTTCTGCATGTCTATTGTGAACACGTACAATGTGTTGCAAGTTTAATGGATAATGGTGTATATTGTTACGTTTCATCTCGACATAAGGAGAGCCTAACTTTAAAAAAAAAATATATATATATATATATATATATTAATGGCAAAGTAGGTAATGATTTTGTTAATATATCTCTAAGGAAATGCACCCTGATGAGAGGTATCAATCTTTTGTCTATTGCCCTGCCCTAAAAAGACTTAAGCCTAGCTCAGATGTTACTTTCTCTGTCTTCTAGCTGTAATCAGAATCAAACAACAACAAATTCCGAAAACATATCCATTAAAATTTTCACTCTTAGAGGGGTTCAAAGATAACTCATATTATTCCATATATGTTGTTTAAACTTCTGTTTTCAAAATTAAAATAATTCAATAAAATGTACATCCTTTAGTAAAGGGTCATCGAAATGTCACTCAGTATTCATTGTGTATCAGGATTTCACTACGGAAGCGGATTCGGGTGACAACATTGGCCGAACGTAAAGTTATTGTATTTACTTAACCAGAAAGGCTAGCACACACTTCAAGTTCAATCCTTAACAACGGCGGATGGATTACCTGCTTAAAACCGGTTTCGAAGGAAGGAATGAATGACATAAATGTAGGTTTTGTGCGGTGTACATCACCCGAGTGTGGAGGAACTTTTCGATGGCCCGTTATTATCCATTGAAAGTGAAAGTCAGAAATATATCACCATTTGCGTTATAATCAATGTTATAGAACATTTTTATTTCCGCTGAGTTCACGCCGGAAGCGTCCGTTAATTCCATCCATCGCTTTACCGTCTGGTAAACCCAACATTCTTCCTATATTATCAAGCTAATATCAGTTCTTAACTAACTACTGTTCATATAATTTTCGTTATATGTCATTTATTTAATTTAATATGTTACAAAATTGCTGATTTTTCCGCCTTCGATACGTAACAAAGGAAGCACAATACACTACTACAAGAGCAACATTGCTACATCTATAAAATTTTAAAGAACTGGTTCAAAAAACACACTGAGAAACAACGCTATAACTAAGCAGGTTATTGTTATCTATTTGCATGGGTGTAACTGCATCAGGCGAAGATGCTTTTCAATCAATTGCTGCACTGTAGTCAGAGTATGAAAAGTTATACTGAAATTTCAAACTTAGTTTTCAAAGATTCTATATATGTTAAAATCCATGGTAAAATGTTTATTAAAGTTATACATTAAACTCTCACTACACATTTATTCATCTATCTGATGATATATTAACTATTAAAGTATTAATAATTTGCTCTCCATTTTCCCTACCTCTCTTTGGAAGTTTTTGTATTAACTGCTCATATTTTCTTAATTTCTTCATTACCGCCATGGGTGCCCGAGGTTGTTAAGGCGCGGACTCGTGAGCGGGAGGTATGGGGAATGAATCCCGCCAGAACCGTCCTCCCTGTCTCAGGGGTTTTCCAGGTTTTTCTCAGTCCTCATAACTGGCAAATGCCGAGGAGGTGCCTTAAAATTAGGCCTGGAACGTTTCCTTCCTTAAAAATCTTTTACCAATATATCATTTCATTTCTTGTATCATCAGTGTCCAATGCCTGTGGTGCCTCAGTAGTAAAAAAACGGGCGTTAAACACCATTCAAAAAAATCTTCATTTTCCTTATATTCCTATTAATTTTGATACTGGGTTATTATATGGCAAATGGATTGCTTGCACGCTGTGATAGTTATGGTTGGATTACAGACTCTCAACGCGTTTATTTAACTTCTATTTGTGAAAAGATATTATCTATGCAAATTCGTATGTCTTATTCAGTGTCACTACGAATATGAATGCAGTTTTTCAGCAGCCCTTTGTTGATTTTATACCATAAATAGTTTAAAAGATGGCCTATGCAATTTATTTCCAGAGATCGCGAGATATTAACCTAGCAAGTTAATGGGGTTGTGTTGAGGAAAGAATTTTCCTCAGTAAATCTAAGATAATCAGTGAATTGAGTCTATGAAGTTCATCGCACGCACTGGCAGATATACAAGAACACGTTGAACCCCCCTCCCCTCCTAAAAGCAGAACACCACTACTTAAGAACAATAGTTTATCTACAGAGCCTGTAACAGTTCCTTGGTTCCAACCCCCCACTGAAGTATAATTATAATGTATATTTATGTAAGCTCAATCATATTTTTGCATTGTAATGTAAATATTGTGTATGTAGATTTGTTTTCTTAAGCTTTAACTCCAATGTAAGAATTGTACAAAAGAGAAAATTCCTTTATGTTACGGAAGCTTGGAAGACCAAAAGGGTTATAAACGTACGCAATAGGGAGAAACTGTGTGCTGATGATTTAACAAGAGATGGTTTGCATAAAGGCATTCACATCCTAGAAGATTATTTCTTGAAACGGGGCATGGTGGTAAATGCTAATAAAACCAAAACAATGATTATCAAAAAGGGTATGTGTATGGCAGGCATGAAAAATGGTGCTACGGTGAACTAGAAATTCAAATATTTAATTGTTTTTATTATTAGGTATATGAGTTGGAAATGAAATAATTAATTATCTGTTATAATTATAAAGAACGAGGTCAATTAATTGGATTACTACGTGTTCTGACTCGCTTTCCAGATATACCAGTAGATACTCCAGAGAGGATGTACAATGCTGTGATTAAGTCTATTCTGTTGTACGGACCGCCACGGGTGGCCGAGAAGGTTAAGGCGTGTGCGGGAGGTCTGGGTTCGAATACCGCCAGGACCGTCCTCACTGACTGAGATTTTTTCCAGGTTTTCCTCAATCCTCATAAATGGCAAATGCCGGAGAGGTACCCTAAACTTAGGCCTGGAACGATTCCTTCCTTAAAAATAAATCCTTTCCCAATATGTCATTTCATTTCATGTATCACCAGTGTCCATCGCCTGTGGTGCCTCTGTAGCAAAAAAGGGCGTTAAATACTATTCATTCATTTCATTCTGTTGTGCGGAAGTGAAAATGGGAGAGAGCTTAACCATAAAATTCAAGTCGATTTTTGAAAAAGGATTCTCGGGCTCTTCAAAGGAGCGTCAAACTGTGGAGTCATGAGAAGGTAATGAAGATACGATTAATAGTAAAAAAGTACGGTGAAATACTGGCTTAGTTAGACTGATGCAGGGCAGACAAGTCAACACTTCGCGCTAAATACTATCGACACCAGAAGCAAGAATTGTAATTTTGTTCCCCTAATACTACAAAGTAGTGCTGCTATATCTAATTGCATTTCATGAATAATAAGATCATGATTTCGATTTGATGTTCATTTTTAAAGTTACTCTACAAGGTGACGAACTTTTTCAGATGTCTAGCCTCAGTCGTTTTGTGTTTATATTGATTTTCACAAATATACAGTACATTTATCTCATTAAAACAAGAAAACTAATAGAAGTAAATAAAAACGGCCTTCGTAAAATTATACATCGCTTAACTCCATTGAAATATAATTGAAAGTACTTGTATTCATCATAGTAATAGTTCATTCAAATAAGAAGTCCTCCAACGAACCAATTTTCTTAAAACTTAAAATACTGCCACTAACCAGTCGTTTTATTTATAATAAATAAGATCTAGAAAGTCTTATTTAGCACATAACCAACCAAGTAATGCCACCAAGACAAAAAGCAGATATTCATATAATGAGAACCAACAAAGCATACCAAAATAATGCAACTCAAATGCCCATCAAACTTACCTCCACTCCAAACTAAAACAACTGGAAAGTTAACTTAATAGTAAAAAGTGGACGGAAAATACATATTTATATAAGCATGGTTTTTATACTGATTGAATGAACAATTAAACAGCAGTGATACTATTTATACTGTATGAAGTCAGAATGTTGCATTTTTACTGTTGATTACATTTGTAATCGCTGATACTGTTGATTACATTTCCACTTGCACACGCTACCAGTTCACGCCCTTCGTTATCCGGACTTTTTATTTATTTATTTATTTGTTTATTTTTGATGTTTCGAAAACCTTCCGATTCGAGAAAATGTAAAATTCGTCCCACATCACTATGCCCTAAAAAGGGCATATATACCCTGATAGATTTTGGGGGGGGGGATGGCTGTTGTTTGTTCTACGGTAAAATGCAGTTTTTTTTTTTTTGAGTAGTGTTTAAATGATAAATTGGGAAAGGATATTTTTTAAGGAAGGAATCGTTCCAGGCCTAAATGTAGGGTACCTCCACGGCATTTGCCAGTTATGAGGACTGAAGAAAACCTGGAAAAAAATCCCAGTCAGGGAGGACGGTCCTGGTGGGATTCGAACCCCAGACCTACCGCTCACGAGTCCTCACCTTATCGGCCTCGGCCACCGGTGGCGGTATGAAATGCCGTGAACCAATAGGTATGACTCAGGCGGTAACGCTTGAGCCACGTGTTCGAGAGGTTCCAGATTCAAATCCAACCACAGATTACCCGAGTATTCCTCGGATTTCCCTTCCAATTCATTATTCGTCTTAATTGCCTCTACCTATTTCTGTCTGCGTCCTTCTGTGCTTGTGAAGTCTTTGAGTCGGCCTTAATATAGGACCTAGAACCCATTCAGTATGTGTGTGTCCAGAGGTAGTTAGTTCGCCGACAGGCGGCTGACCCGCACAACGTCTTAAAGTGCCGGTGGGTTTAAATCCCAATATCACAGTTAAAGAAAAAGCACTGCGTTTGAAATCTACTTTGATGAAAGGATTAAAAGATATCATAAATCGATTTTCAAACACAGGCAACTTTATTCCAAAAATGTTTGTTTCAAAATTATGTCGGACGTTTCAAGTTTCAAATATGAATGCGTTATACATTTGTTACACACTACAGTACAACCTGAATGCATTGGAACCCTGGATTTGGACTCATAAGCGCAAAGCCCCCGCAACAGTGTAAATGTTCATGGAGTATTGCTTGGCGGCAACCTATACACAGCTCTCTTGCAGTTGGTAGATAAAAGGAGTCTTCGTTGTTCTGTTTTAACACTTCATACGCTCAAAGCGAATGTTCTATCGTTGAACACTTAAGTATATCCAATAATTATACATAATAAATATAATGCAAGCATTTATATTATTAATAACAGCGAATATTTTCAATAATAATAATATTGCAGCCAGTACTCGTGAAACAGAAGTACATTTACTTGTTCACGCATCTATTTATTGAAATAGATGTGCTATCGAGTATTTTTTTTTCTTTGTTGACTAAACAGACTCTTCATGTTTTGATCAAGGCTTTAAGAGACCTGTATGATATGCGTATATTATTAATAGCTTAGGACTAAGCTTGTTATAAAGATAATCGGCAGCAAATGGTGAATGTTTCTCCTCTACAAAAACAAATTGCCTGTAACTAGTACCCACACTTAACGTCTGCTGCCTAAACATATGCAGAAAAAGAAAAACGCGGTTTTCTTGATATGCCGCAAGATGGAGTTGCGTTAGTTTGGCAACCCCAGACACCGCCGCTGCCTGGCAACTCCAAACTGAAACAAAAGAAGCGGCAAATAATGGCAAGTTTACGAGAACAAGCGAGCTGGTAAATTACCGGGAATCAATATTACAGATAAGACCCAATAGGTAGTACACACCCCCATGTGCAAGCAAGATGGGAAAACTTGCGTGTTTAAGTCGTTAAATCAATCGGTACAGCTACAGAAAAGGACTAGAAAAATAAAAAAAGAAAAGAAAAGATAGGAAGAAATACAGAAGATAGGAGGCGTGGATGTGGAGGGGGGAAAAAGGAAACGACAATGGCTAGGCAATTCCAATTTCAATTCCGAAACTTCTGCATCTCTCTCTCTCATTTCTTTCTTTCTTTCTTCCTCATTCACTCCTCGGTGATTTCTCCTTCACTCGTTCGTTGCTGTGATATCGCTTCGTCTCCATTTACATCCATCGTCCTTCCTTGGCCCCACCCTTCCCTTCATCTTCCCATCATCCTGCTTGCAGTTCTAAATCCGACTTCTATACAACGAATTGGTTCCCCATTTCCATCGGCGGTGCTCCCCTTGCGACAGAGATCCGACTCAAAGCTGCATCTTCGTTTTCCACTTCTGGGACGGCGCGCGGCCTTCGGAGGAATCTTATCGTACAGATTGGTATATACTGACTGACTGCCTTTCCTCCCCTAACCCCCTCCCAACACACGAAAAGATTTATTATGCGTTTAAAAGACATGAAACTGATGTCTACACTCCCTCCATAGCTCTTAGTTTGTCCTCTTAGATTGAAAACTGCTTCTAATGATGAATATTTGAGGTCCGACAGAACTTGGCGGACTTCAAGAAGGCCTTTGACAGAGTTGCCATGCTATGTTATGGAATGTAGAATGTCAGATAACACTGATAACAAACTTCACTTGGAGCATCCAGAGTTTAAAGTAGAAAAAAAAATCTTTCTATACAGTCAAAATCGAAAGGCACTTCTCATTTGGTACCAAAGCCCGAGGTGAACCTTGGCTTGCCGCGGCGATCTCTGCTCACTTTATCTCCGTCTTGCGACTTCACTGATAGAGGGCAGTATTGCAGGGAGGCATGTGAACAACATGCTGGCACCCTCCGCTCCCATATCGTGATCAAAGAACTTCTCTCCATTAGGCAGCTTCCCAATTGTTCTCACGAGGCTTGGTGGATCTCATTCCAGACCCCCCAACTTAAAAAAAGTCCTAAGTAGGTACTAGAATTCGAACCCAGAACTTCCGGCTAGCAGTCAGCAACGCTAACCACTAGCCCAAGGAGATGGTCAAATCGAAAGTCACTATCCATTGAAAATGTTATTGGAAAGAACAGTACAAAAAGTACAAATTGAATTCTGAACCAATACTTTGAGTCTAATTATTATATTATTTTTCAAATTGCTTTCCTTCAGCATCTGTACGTTTCTGAAGCTGAGCTAGGGAATCAGAGCATATGTTCGCATAGGGTTTTATTGGAATCAATGTCTACGAAAGCATATTCAATTGCTGCTTTCAAGCTCTCAGTAATGTCTGATTTTGTAGTGCCGACTTTGTTTTTCATTAATCCCCAAAAGAAACAAGTGAACACGTGAACCTTGGGCTCAAGTTTTTATGTACTGAGTGTTACGTTATTTTTAAATATACACTACAATAATTCAATTTTAAAATTTTAATTTTTAGTGTTGTATATATGTACTTTTAGCCCAACGAATAAATGTTGTTGAAAAATTATTAAATGGGGTGATCATACAATATTAATGGAACATTGAAATATCTTATGGACATTTAAATATTTATTTATTCAATCCTAGTTTAATAGGTGTGCTCTCATGACGACCAAAATAGTTCAAGTCGGTCTCTCTATAGTATATGTGCCATAAACAAAGACAAAGATGTACTAACGATTTACATAAACTATTGTTTGTATGCCAGAATTATAATAAGATATTAATAAAATAACTTTCTAATGCATGACTCTGGAGTTGTACACCGAGTGCATTATTATATGTAAATTAATCGTTTATTTTATGAGCATTAAATACTTTACCAAACATTTTGCAACCACTCTTATGTATTCGAATATCATTTTAATTCCCTTTATTCTATGAGCATGAAAATGAATGCAATTTAATCGCATTTTTACACCTGGGCCAATTGAAATGTCTAATGGGGATGTTGTTCTTTTATCGTTGTTATATAAATTTTATTCTATGGTTGAGATATTTCTATCAGTTTATGAGGTAAAGATGCCCTTAATTCGAAAGGAGCTGCTTTTTGAGCATACGATTTTTGGGACATATGTTTGGGAAAATGTTCGTTAATGTGTTCCTGAGAGACTTAATGCATTCGGGAAAGGTTTGCGTGAACGATGGGAGGCCATACCACAAGAAAACCTAAGGATCTTGATCCGCAGCATGCCCGAGTGTTGAAAGGTGTGTCATGTTACTAATGCAGGTGTGTTTACACAAAACGAGATGATTATGAAATGTGATTAACTTGCATTCATGTTTATGCTCATAAAATAAAGGAAATTATAGACTCAAAATGATATCCGAATGCACTAGCGTAGTTCCAAAATGTTTAGAAAACATTTTAATGTTAAAAAAATAAAAGGAATTGTAACAATTCCCATGTAAAACGCTTAAAATTAATTTTTTTTAAAAAAAATAGGCGTTCCTTTTTTGGGGAGGGGGTCTATTGTTATTAGCGAAGATGGATTTACCGCAAGAAATATTAACCCAAGCTTGGAGGTCTGAAAATTTACTAATACCGAAATTCTTATAAAACTTTATCAGAAGAACTAGGTCAGATTCATTGATTGAATGAATAATAAAAATAATACAGATAGCTCATAAACTCTGGTGTTAGTATATATTACAGAACAGGTTAGTATTGTCAAATTCTATTAAATGATTTGTAGTTAATATTAACTTATTTACTTTCTCCTTCTTTTGCCCTACTTCGGAGGAGTTCGCACCGCGGCCGCCAATGGATTTATTGTACAAACGTGCTAGTGGGCAGCTGCGGGAGGAAGGGATGAGATACAGGTTACACCGGGCAGCCAGAAATCCGTGCAGGCGATGCAAGGGCCTAGGCGGAGTCCCTAAAGATTCCATTTTTTAAATCCCAGGCGTCGACGAATTGGACCAAGATCTTACTCGAAGTATCCCGAGGACCCCCAAACAGAACTCACCATGTGCTAGTATAGGAAGTTTCCCTAGCGCAAGTCACCGCTACACCACACCAGCCCACCTTGCCTGATACTTCCTACCCTACAACTGATGCTATGGAATGAAATAATAGTAAACGGCAGGGCGAAAATTCGTATAATGTAAATATCCATCCCAGCTTTCGCCTAAGTGACATGGGGAAACCACGAAAAAATCCAAGGGCAGGATAACCCATCCCAAGGGAATTGAATCCAGTACCTTTAGAATGTGAATCTCAGGCGTTATCGCCTGATCCACCCCGCTTGGTTGTTGTTATTATTATTATTATTATTATTATTATTATTATTATTATTATTATTATTATTTCTTATTTTCACATTCATGACCAGATTTAAAAAAAGTTTCAATTCTATAATGAATATGAAATATTAATCCTTTTTCAGTAATATATCAATTGTTTCCTTATTATTATAGTAGATTAGACTAGATAACGAGGGTTTAATGAATTTTAACGACCTCAGGCAGTTAGTCTATAAATCTTATTGTTTTGCTCCATAGATAAAGACGTCTTCATTGTTTTCCAAAATCTGTTCCTTGAACAAGTTGCAGTATTTTGGTTCCAATGTTATTAGCGTCCCTTCCTAGGTCTTTCCTAATTAGAGAAAGAGTAACTCTCTTTCTTACCAAGAACGGACACTCAAACAGGCTATACGAGGCAGATTCCTCGTCCTGTTTACACAAATGGGTTCATTTCTAAAGAGCCCCTCTTCACATAGATGTAACCATGTTCAGTAATTAAAGCAACTAATTTTCTCACTAGTCTTCTTAATAATTTTGGATGAGATGTGGAAAAAAGTGTTGCTAGGACCTATAATTTCCTAGCTTGCCTATCTTCCTTGGTCCAGCATAGGTTTGCCACCTTAGTTGGTGTTTGCCCCCAATTCGTTCTTAAGAGCACGTGTACTGATTCCAACTTCGGGTTCAGAGCCAAAGAAGATTGTATTATTATTATTATTATTTTGCCAATTGATATGTTTTTCCATTTCCATAAATGCCCTGGTGGTCCGGCATCCACCGCAGTTCAAGTTCGCTACCAGATAACAGGGCAGGTAAGGCTCTCCCTTATCGGTTTAAATTTTACCTGGTCGGAGGAAATGCTTTTAAAGCACTTTGACTATTATTATCGTAACGTAATATTCAATTATGACAGAAATGTTAGCAAGTAGAACTATAATATTTTACACAACAGTTAATTTTATTACCGTTTTAATGCACAAAAATTGTTGTTTATAATTCTGTTACACAAAATACTTTTTTAGCAGCAAGGTTATGTAAACATACACATCGTTATTGATTGCATACTAACTTTATAAGTAGAACATTAATAACAATTGCTATACGTTTTAATATAAAGTATTTATTTTCTCGAAAACTCTAATAGTTAGAATTCTATTATTACCTTTATTTATGATAGTAAATTCCCTTTCTTCCCTGTAAGACATTTATCTCCCCCCCCCCAAACCTATCAATAAGTACCAGGTTTTGGGATATTTTAGCTTTTGGACTAATATATGCATGTAGTCTATGTTTCCACTATGAAGCATTAATTTTAACAAACCAAGTACCCTTTAAAATATATTTTAATTGCTGAAACAAACAGAGCCAAATATATTCATGAATGAAAGTTTGCATTTCTGCTGGTTTTGTTTTTCAACTTCTTTTCCATTTTCTCGATCCACTTTTTACTTTTTAGTTCCACTTCTAGGCATTTTTACCACGTTTTACCCTTATTTTATTTTTTTTCTTCTGGAGAATAAGAAAAACTGACTGGGGGAGAGTTTTTGGGGAAGTGCGTGCATTGGTATGCCCCAACTTAACATATCCGGGGTTTTTGCCCCTCTATCGCCGCCAAATCCCCCCTCTTGCTTTTATCTCACCCCTTCCATCTCCTTAACCCGGCCCCTCCACTTTCTCCTCCAGCTTCCTTTTGCATTTCTTCCATTCCACCCTCTTGTAAGACCATTAATAGAAAATCTTTCTCCTTACACCACCTTCTAGCGCGCGCGCGCGAGCGTGCACCCACACATACACACAGACGTTCGTGTGTGCACAGAACCATTTCCAAAGATTTGAATAGGAAAGTTTGTTGGTCTTCATTTCCACTGGTCCACATGAAGGGAGAGTGGGTAAAGGATGGAAAGGGAAAAGAGAGAGAGAGAGTTCTGAACCAATGCATGCGTGCATTTCTATGTGTGTATGTGTGCGCGCGCGCTGGAGGAAGAGGGAAATCGAATTTGAAATTACTTTAATTCACAAGGGATCAGATATATGGAGAGGAATATCGTGTGTGTGTGTGTGTGTGACCGCCACAGTGTTACACACACACGTGCTAGAAAGAGAAAATGCACTAGATGACTCCAATGGCTCGTTTGGGACCGTTAGACCTCTTTTTGACTAGCCAGAGATTGAAGTAAAGATATGTGAAAACAGATGCCACTTGTTCATAGAATTTGTTAACTATTAGATTCATATTTGTGATTCAGTGCCTCTAACAAATTGTCCATTTCATGCTTTGGTGTTTCTTCAGCGTTCATCTACCTTTTCTTCTTGTGGAAGATTGTTATAATAGGACCTGTTTTGGTATCTATTGCAGCACTCGTTTCCAGTTATATTTCTTTAGATGCTATGAAAGACCAAAGAAAGTTTTGGTCAAATAATGAGGGAATTGTATCCAATAAATTCATTGAACAATAAGAAAAGATAAGAAAATATATTAAAACATTACATTCCTTTTGCAGCTTACAGAATTTATACCGGGTGTTAGTGAAACACTTCGAAAAATGCTTTCTGAGGGTGTATGCGGCTTATACAAGCAGCTTGAAATAGAGAATGTATATTGTTCCTGTTAATACTTGTAAGTTGTGGCATTAAGGCCCCATTTACAATGAAAATTAAACGTTACGTAAAATTAAACGTTACGTAAACTTAAACGTAAAAGCTAGATGCTGTGTATTATAATAGAACGATTCACAATTAACCACGTAAACACAAAAATAAACGTTTAACAGCTGTTCTGCTTGTAGAGCTCTATGGTAGAATTTATCCTTACGCGGAGCACGGAAATCAAATGCAACTCTTGCTGCTGCAAGTCCCGAGCGACGGCGGAGAGAGCCGAAAATAGTGACAGACATAGCTAGATAATAATGCTTTTAAGCGAATGGTATCACGCACAGAATGCGCTATAAATTGATGTTGATGATATTTTTCTACTGTAATTAAAAGAGATTTGCCACCATTACAGTGATTTACCCGCCCCTATCAATTTATATTTACGAAAAACCACTGGGTCCGCCGGTTTCCAGGATTTACACAAGGTTAGTGTTATATATGAATTAATTGCGATTTCCAATAAGAGCAGATTTACCACCGTTACAATACCCGCCTAACAATCCCCTATCAATTTATATTTAAAAGTTACGGAGGACAACGTATAGGTTACATTAGGTTTAACAAAAAAATAATACATGCAACATTTATACTGCGTCCACGCACAGTAGTTCAGCTCTCTCCGCCGTCGCAGCTAGCAGCAAGAGTTGCACTTGATTTCCGTGCTCCGTGTAAGGGCAAGATATGGTAGAGAGAGCTGAAGATCAGTGACTCTGTGGACAGAATGGCGTCAATGGACAAAAGATCAATTGCATTATAAGAAAACTAACCTTGTTCATATTACTCCAAGCAAATTAGTTACTGCACTTTGCATATGCATACACGCTACCGCCGTCTGCTCAGAAGCAGCCATTTTCAATCAGCTGTTAGTTGATCTTCGCTTGTTCTTAATTTTGATTGGATAATACGAACGTTTGCGTCTTTCGTTGTGAATGCCTACATACTACAAATTTAACGTGTTACATCTTATTTTATTATGTTTATGTTTAGTTTTCATTGTGAATGGGGTTGAAGTTTCTAAAAGGCCACTGACGACTAAAGCTACCATTTTAAATGATACCACACAATGCGGATTGTTGTTTTCGACCTGGAGTCTTCTTGATTACTTTATTATTTTTAATCTTATATATGAGCATACTTCATCATAAAATAATAAATAAATAATAAGATTTTGATAGACAAACGATGGTTTTCCAGTTCACGACATCCTTAGCAGAAGAAGAAAGGGTTGAAGCAACAATGAACATAATTAAAGGAGAAAAATGGCATAATTATATTAAAGTGCTATGGTTTAACGAATAAGAATTAGAAGTGGGGCACAATTATTTAGTTGCAGACATAATTTCTGGCGCTAAAATTAAACTTTACAATATTTTGTTAGCTCAATGCATAATGTATACGTGTATTAATTTCAATGTTATACTTCCCGTTCTTGTCTGTGAGAGGTATACAAGTTGAGATATGCAGTTCCGCCTACAGAAAAATGGAGGTGATATATAACAAATAATATGGTGCTCTTTGAGACACTAGCAGTGTTCAGCTATTAAATTATAATGTTTACGTTTTGTACTTATCCCAGTTCTCAACAATAGTGGAAGGTATGCAGCGTCTGTGCAATAGTTTTTATCACCGTTGAGTGTGATAAGATTTCCTCGCAAGGTATCTTTAGTTAATTTTAAAAATAAACTCAAATTAAAACTCTCTAGCGATCTGTTCGCTGGCTGTCAGACAATAAACGCCATAAATGAAAGGAAGAGAAATGAAACGGATGGGAGCTACATAATACTGAGGAAGACGCCCGAAAGGTTATAAAAATTACTCGTTTACCCCAATTGTCGTGTCTACCCTTTTATAATCATGTCGTTAAATTGGAATAATTAAAGACGACGGCTCTCCACAACGCCCAAACCCTCCCTTCGGCAATGAATCCAGCGACTTCCGGCGGAAGAAGTTAATGGATTATTTTCAGCCCTTAATGCCGCCACTCAAAAATAAATTAATTTCCCCTCGGAATTGGAAAACCGTTGTTTGTGTACAAATTGTGAAGGTAGAGTTCCGTTTACAGGAAAAATCGCTTTCTCTTCCGTCGTTTATGTAACGTGTGCTTCACTGAAAGTTCTCGGACATGCAGCAGATGACAAGCTGAACATATCGAGGGTGCCAAAAAATTGTATGCACACTTTCACAGCAGATATCTATTTAATTTATTTCAAAATTGAACCGAAAAACAACAGTAATGTGTAGTATGATGTTCTGTAAACAGACGTGATTCACATACATTATGATAGCGTTGCTACGCTGAATCAACAATGAACAAATGAAGCCAAGATTATCGTATGATGTTCTGTAAACAGACATGACTCACACACACATTATGATAGCCTTGCTACGCTAAATCAACAATGAACAAATGAAGCCAAGATTATCGTATGATGTTCTCTAAACAGATGTGACTCACATTACGTTATGCTAGCGTTGCTACACCAAATGGAGCGAAGATTATCGTTTAACAGCGGAAAGCAATTTTGAAGTGGTATTGGAAAACCGAGAATGTTGTTGAAGTTCAAAGGCAATGGAGACGTGTGTACAGAACAGAACCGCCAACGCGAGTAACAATTGCACGCATTCGAAACAAGTTTGAGACCTATGGTACCGTATACCGTAGAAAAACCAGCTACACTGGCAGCACTTCGGGAAGAAATTGAAATGGCATGTGCTACAATCACTGAGGATACTTTCGCAAACGTTGCTCAATCAGTAGTTCAACGTACTCAGAAGTGTATCGATGCCGATGGTGGCCATTTTGAGCAACTGTTGTAACTGTAAAAGTCTAAGATGATTAGTGCTCATCATTTTCTGTTTGTGTGAATTCAGTTTTGTTATGTTAACACAGTTTTTTCCTTGCTTGAAGTGTGTATACATTTTGGCACCCTCTGTATATAAACTTCCAGAGGAATGGCTCCAAACAGAGAGTGGCGATTAAAGTTACAAGTGACTTCTATCTTATTGCTATTTTACACATTTTTCTCGTAATAATCTTCTCTGCTTCATCCTTAGATGTATTCAGTAACCTTTCTTTCCTCACTTACTCCTTCCTCAAACCAATCACCTGGAGGCCCTTTAGTTCACTCTGAGAGTCCATTTTCATGAGTGTGCATAGCTCATTAATCTTTACAACAATAAAACTAATAATAATAATGTGACGTGCTTTACTTTAAGATTTCTAGCTGGCTCTTGAATGTATCACATATCATCATCGACTTCGAAGACTTAGGCCTAAGGCCTGTGTTATGTCCTACTAACGGACCTCAAGACCCTTTCGAATTTACCATCTATAGATGTAGGAGAGATAGATTATCATCCTATCACTTCAAGTGTCATGTAGTGAGATGTACTTGCGTTAATTTTGTTCTGAGACCTTATTTCTGATGTGGAGTTCTTTAATGTGCTGTAAATCTAGGACACGGGACCCATGACTTGAGTCCTTCCCTGAGGACTTTCTGTCGAGATTTTATACGCCCGGATATTAGATGGAAAACATGCTTTGACATATTTTGTGGTTTAAATACTACTCTTTTCCCCATAAAAATATACTCTTAGTAAAATGTTTTACTTTATTTTTATTACACCTTTTTGAAAATCGTTTTAAATGTTTAATATCACATAGGCCCAATTAATTTGTATCAGAGACACTTCATATGCCATAATTCATAACACTTGTAAGAAGTTTTGTATGAATTTTTGCATTATTTTTCGGCGGAGTAACATATTCTGATTTAAAAAGTTACGTTCTGTGCTTTATATTATCACTTAGCTGAATAGAGTATAATGTATTTTAGTGTATTTATTTTCATGCTTAAATTTTGTACGGATTTCATTTGTTATCAAATTGCTTTCTTTAAGGTAAAAAATATACACTTGAATATTGTCTAAGGAATAACACACGTTTTAAATAAAATCCTTTATATATATAAACAAATAATAAACAGTAAGTAAATATGGGTGCTCTTGTTAATTTGTCCACCTAGTAAGTAACAGCAGTGAATTGTCATTTGTACTGTTTATTGAAATTGTTACGTTGCGAATGAGTAAATAAATTGTTTTTTAATGTCACAGGCTTATAACTTATCTCGTTAAAATATTGTGAGAAACAATAAGAGATGTTTTTAATAAATAAAATAAATGTTTAATGACGTTATTTAAGTTCACACAAATGTTTATGACTATTGAAATAGTGAAACACTAACTGAAATGAATACCGGAAGGCACGTTATATCCAAGACGTGGCAATCCAGAAGAACAACATCCAGGTAAACCAAGGATTAAAACTGTTGCTCAAGGCATATTTCTATGCCTAAGGGCTCTAAGAGAAATGTCAAATGATGCCATGCTCTAAACTGTTAGATATAGACTGCATGAAAAAGTATTTAATTCTAGTAGTCCAGTGAAAATCGGGCAGTTCGCCGGGAGCAACAGGAACATCAGAGTCTTGTGCTTTTCACAGATGAACCACGCCTTCGAACTACATTCAGATTCCTGAATACATATGAAGACAGGTTACATAGAAAGACTGAAGCATATATAGGAAGTATACAGATTTAAAGAAGGTGTCATTATGGTCTGGGGAGAAATAATGGCAAAATCAAAAACCTAATTTTGGTTCGTGGAACAATTCCTACAAACACGTTTATTCAAGATGTTTTGCAACCTGTGGGTGAGGAGCTTCTGACCCCGAATTCCTCGACCTGTTTGATAATGCAAAAAAAAAAAAAAAAAAAAAAAAAAAAAAAAAAAAACATGACGCAAGTTATGTTTCTAGGTGGTTAGAAATAGAATGTTACAGTCCTAAGTGACCTGCTAAGGCCCCAGATCTAAATCCGATTGAATATCTATGTAATATCCCTCAATAGAGAATTTAAAGGACGTTGAAAACGTTGAGAATGTGGATGAGCTATTCATACTGACTGAGTACCCAGCAAGATGAAATCCTTCATCACATTTCTTCAGCGTCAAGGAGATGCTGAGCAGTGTTTAATACGAATTGTTTGATATCACAAGCATCACGAGAAACTTGAGAATAAGAACACTTTTATCATTTTTTATAATTATATGCAAGTATCCTTAAAATTAGAAATCTGTGCTACTTCCGTTAAAAACGAATAATATTTTTGCTTTTGTATTATCAATATACTATCGTAAATATTATTTACATGATGAGATTCCATTTATAATTATTAGGAAAATTTAAACCAATTGTGTTCCTTGGATAGTTTCTATGTGTGTGTATTGTCACGGCCCACAGTTGAACCACCCCACAAACATAATTTACTCATCCTCAGTCCCGACAAGGAACATAGTTACGTCACTTATCTATAAGAATCCTACCATCCTTACTCCAAATGAAATAAAAACAAGAAAATAATGAACTGGGGTATTCTATGCAAATGTGAGCATTTCTAAATTTTAACACGTAACTTTATTAAAATACGTAAACTGTTCTGATCTCGGCTTGTGTCTCGTAAAGGGGCCATCCTGGAGCAGAAGGTCAACGTCCACTCTCTTCAAGTTACAGCTCTGAACTCCCAAGAAATCGTTAAAAAAAAAAAAAAAAGAAAGAAAGAAAAAAAAACACTACGCATGAGCAAATTTTCTTTCGCCACTTTCAGTTCTTCGACCGTCACTATGCTACAATACACGCACTAGTTCTCCACATTGTCAGCTCCCATATGTTTCAATATTTCAAATAGTAATTTTATAATAGTTATTTAAATAATAATATATTAAATGTAATGTTTTAATTGTAAAGGACTTGTTCTTTTAACTAAAATTGTTTGTTCCAGGTGTATTTCCATTGGGTAGCCTGGAAATTATAAGCAAGCGCTACAGAATAGCTCATCCTGGTAAGTTATATTAGCGTCTATATGTCAAACTAAATGATAAATAGTTTGAATTCTAAAAGCAATATTTATATGTTTAATTATCTGTCTCTAATAACTTTTTAACAATTTGGTGAATCGTTTTTCTGCCTGAAATACGATCGCGAGAATATCTCTTGCGAATCGCCCAACCTTTCTCTGCAAGAATATATTTTCATATATGTATCGTACATGTATAAAAATTCGTTTTTCAAGACTGCTTAATATTTATGTAGGGGTATAACTAACTAAGAAGAATTAGCACCGAGTAACACATTAATGCACAAGAACATACTGAAAAAATCCTCCCTCAAACCAACTACAACTACTGCCTGCACATGCATCGTATAATATTGATAATTGGTTTCTCTTTATACTTGGCCTCGATCTGCTAGCCCGTTAATTAATTTCACTGTATAAGAGAAGCCGCTTTTATTATGGGGTCTTAGGAACGCACTAAATTTCTTTATACCTGCTATCTGTTATGTAGAAGCTTGTTTCATGCGATCACTTTAAAAGTTGCTACTTTTGATATCATTATTTAAAAACGGTGATGTGAACAATGCAAGGAGCTCAGGGGTTTCGTTCGATATCGATACCTCTTGAGTAGTAAGCTATCGAGAACCAACTTTAGTTTTACTACATCATACTTTAGTCGTTTTAATCAGATTACTTGCTATTACATATTTTCCAAGGTTTTCTTGCGCTTTATTTTGTAGTAGGCTTTAGGAAGGGTAAACTGACTCTGTGATTATATTTCACCTTTTCTCCTAAATTTCTTTGATTGTGAAAACTACATATATTGTCTATTCTAAATGCATTTTTTCTTCATATATAGTTTTGTTGGTCATAGTTTTTGCTTCAAAATTGCAGCATAGGTAAATTATATATGTCATCACCAAATGAGAAATTCCTACAAGTTATACAGTCGTTTTAGTTTTTAATGCGTATTTATTATTTTAACTGTACACTGTTCTTCCACACTTTTCCGCCACTAGATCAAATGGAATAATAATAATAATAATAATAATAATAATAATAATAATAATAATAACTAGATGCATTTACTTTATCTTCACAATATTGTTGATCTATCAGTATTTCTTTTAAAAGGAAGCGGAAGCAGGCTGTAAACTGCGCGTTTAGACGTTCAAGTGTCATTCCAGAACACTGTTTGTTCTGGTCACGGCCTCGTGAACACCCTGTCAACAATAACAAATTAAAGTGGGCTATGCTTTTATCATCCTGTGCATCTTTCCAAGGGTGTTGTTGATTATCTTAATGGCCGTTTGTTTAAAAGTACCAAAAGGAAAAAATCCAGAAACTGCAACAAGTGTTGCCTTGCACTCCGCTTAAGATAGCAATCAAACCCTTTAGGAGAGGCAGATGTTGTTAGGGGATTCTGGTTTTAATGACACTTTAATTTGTGACTCGGTTTTAATTCCGTTTCTTTCAGACATTAGCCTGGTGACATCCGACAGTCTTCTTTTTTATGCTGTACCCTGTCCTATTTACATAACGATTAATGCGCGCATTCAAATTACTTGGCGTAACTAAAGGCATAACTTATATCCAATTTACATAATACGCCATTATACTGCAGTAGTTATACAGTCAACCAAAAAAAAAAAAAAAAAAAAAAAAAAAGGAAATAGCTTCATGGAAATGCGACTTCTTATTTAACTGAGAATAAGCGCTGGAACACGAGTAAATACCTACTGTGCCTTAACTGAAAACAGTAGCTGAGTTAATAAAAAGTGAATCTAATTCAATTATAATCTAGCGTTATAAAGCACTTAATAAAATTATCTGTGTGTTATTTCCTGGAAGTACGTTAATAAATTATGGAAATTCTGAAACTAGGAAGGTTGGATAGGTTGCAGTGGCGGATTTAATTTGTAGTAAAGACACTTTCTCATGTTGACTGTAGCCAGCGATAAATGCATATTTGTTAATTTACTAGCTTTAATTAACTATCTATTTAAAATAAATGTCATATAAACAAAAACTATGTTAATTTATTATTGAGGGAGAAATTTAAGGTTTAATTCCCTCACCCCCCAGCCAACCCTAATTTGAAATTCCAAATGCCACCCTTATTTTATGATACTTGTATTTTAAAGGGGATTAAATAGCTATCACATATTTTGTTTTCCATTATTTTCTGGTAACCTGAATTATTGTTTGAATTTGGGCAGAATAAAAAAACAAGTAAGTTAGTTGTAGGATAAAAAACGTATTTATTTTGGGTAGTTTAAATAATATTACAGTAATACCACCTTTTTCGAATCTCTAATCAATTCGCTTACATTCTGTTCTCTCTTGTATAATGTACACAATCTTGAAACAATTTATTTCCAAAACACAATTATTACATTAAATGTTCAGTAGTTATTGTTGTTTTATTCTGTCCAAAATCAATACAATGTTAGTTCAAGTTGCCAGGTAATGACAGGGATGGAAAAGTAATTCAGAATGCTCTTTGATGTGGGTGCTAATTTTAATTTCATAGTGAAGTAGCTGAAGGGAATGTATGTAATGTAATGTAAAATGTAATCAACATTGTTTCAATTTTCCCCTCAATGTATAAATTGGTGTTTTTGTTTAAACTAAAATTTATTTTACATATGAAGGCCATTATTTACGCTAGCAAGTTTAGAATAGAATGTTCAATAAGAATTTTGTCATCACTTGGACAAATATTAAATTTCATATTTTAGAACATTGATCGTAGAATTTAAGAAATATTTTTTTTGTGTATTTATATGTAGATGCCTTTGAAATTTTATAATATTGTAAAATTTAATATATTTTGAACAATATTTATATTTGTTTATAATTTCTAGTTATATTATTGTTAAGTTTTTTTTTTTTTTTTTTTTTTTAAATTCTGGTACCGTTTTAAGATTTTCCAAGGTTTTATTTTATAGTTTTAAAAAAATTCACCCTCATTTATGAAAATACAAATGACATTAGGTATTGTATTTTTCCTATTCATTTCCTGTGTTGTTAGCACTCAGCTGAAAGAATTACCCAATCCTTCCTTCATTGTGCTGTTTTGACCTGTCGACGAGTTTCAGGGACGGTAGGTTTGGACTGATATTTTGTAAATGTCACGTATAGGACAAAAGTATGTGTAACTGTAGTTTGAGATATATTTTATGAAATGTACTTTTGCAATGTTTAAAGAGTATTAACCCAACTGAATGCCATTTACAAAAGTTGATAAAAAGTATGAAGAAATATTAAAAACCCCGATATTCTGATACCGCAGTGGCAAGAAATCCTACAACAATGTTGCAGTACATTCTAATAATTGGTAACCCAATAATGTGGTAGCCAACAGTGCATACGTTGATTCCGCATCCTGTTCTCTGTGTTCCATCACACTGAAAGAAAGCATCGGCAAGTTTTAAGTGCTATACTAGAGAGCAAATTACGATATTGCAAGTGTTGTAATAAAGAGGTATTTGAATATCAGTGAAAGTCGTTTTAATGAAAAAATATATGTATGATCATTACTAAATTACCAGTGCTTCTTATGCAACAGAATTAAGTCGTCGCAACCCACATAATTTGTGAAATTTAAAACTAGATTCCGATAATGCCTAGATAATAATTAAACTGCTTTGTTGGCAAAACTTGCATTCTTGTATAAAAGGCGTGCACTTTTTAAACGCGACAGCTAGCAATAAGTATATGCTGATAACTAAACAATATAAGTTATCAACATGTCCATATTTCAACCACCCTAGGATGTCACATCCGCTCTTTACATCATAGAGAAGTCAAAACTTGCTCCACTAAATAACCGCCATGGATGGCCGAAGTCGTTAAGGCGCGGACTCTTGAGCAGTGGGTTTGGGGTTCAATTCCCACCAAGACCGCCCTCCCTGGCTGGGTTTTTTTCTAGGTTTTCCTCGTTTCTTATAAATGGCAAATGCCGGCCTAACTTAGGCCTGGAAATTTTCCTTCCTTAAACATTATCCTTTCGCAATTTATCAAAAACGCTAAATGAAACATCCTAATAGCCTCAAATCCTTTCTGTGGTTAAACCCTAGCTCGAGTAGGAACGCAGCAACACTACACAGGCTGAGTACTGTCCAGTCTGCCACCAGTTGCTTGGCTTGGCTTGGCTTGACAAACGGTACAAGGAAATCACGTGTTATAAGAACGGCTTGGGATGTTTGAAGTTCGTTCCTTGGGGACTAAATGAAACTTTAATGACTATAAGATAAAGCTAAATCTATAACAGCAAACGTAAAACTACAAAATATAAGCAATTTAATTTCGCTTTTGTCACACCATGAGATGTGAAGCATAGTTTTCATTGTACTAAACCATCCTTGCTGACAGAAGGTACAACCTCTTGCTAGAAAACACACAAAAAATGTTTCAAATTTACTGGCAAATTACCGAACTGTTTCATTCTAATTAATTGTACTGTGACTTTTAATATAAAAAAATTAAAGTAAGAAAACTGTTCAAAAATAATAATTAGAATTTTTATAGACATAACTTCTCGCATTAAAATTTAACATGATAACATTTTGTAAGCTTAATGCATAATGTACACATGATACAAGTTTCACTGTTGTCACTTACGGTTCCTGCCTATGAGAGGTATGCAAGTTGAGACATGTTCAGCTAACTACAGAGCGAAATGCAGATGATAAGCGAGTTTGTTCTTTCCTATGGCACAGGTCGAAGATGGCTTATAATGTTTAAAAGAGGAGACGCCCCAGTTTGTGCTCTAACGGAAGAAAACATTAGCATCGCTGTTGTCATTATGAGAGAGGATTGTAGAACAGCATTAATAATACTTTCATAAATTCGGAAAAGTTCACTGGGTGTCACCCATACGTTGGTAGCTAAAAAGTTGCATATGAGAAGTGTGTGTGCACGGTGGGTTCCAAGCTTGTTGATTCCCGAACAAAAGAGTGTTCGCGCGCAGATTTGCATGTAGTTAAAGATGATGTTACAGAAAGTTGCGGGGTTTCTTTTAAAGATTAGCTACAACATTCGGTCCTGAGAGCAAACAGCAGAGTTCTGTATGGAAATCTCCGTCATACCAACAACGAAAAAAGTTACAGTGGTTGCTCCTGCTAGAAAAGTTATGGTGTTCTTATTTTTCGATATTCAAGGAATGATTTACCATTTACCAGTAATGCATGCCATTACTGCGCACATAAATGTAACTGGGGAAATGCTACAGAGATGTCCTGAAAAACTCTGCAAGGCCCTAACAAACGAAAAAAGGAAGGCCACATTTTGTGTAACAAACTGGATGCTTCCCCACGATAACGTACGCCCGCACTCGCAAATGATGTTGGTGAATATCTCACAAAAACCCATGTAAAGTGCGTCCTTCACCCTCCGTATAGTCCAGATTTGGCCACATTTTTTCCCCGTTCTCCAAATTGAAGAAACACCCGTTGGAGTCATTTTCATCAACGAAAGCAGTTTTGAGGACTTCGGGGTCGATTCTGGAGGACCAGTCAATCATGGTTTCCAGCAGGTGTTTAAACACTGGCAGAAACGCCGAGACAGAGCCGTTTCATCAAACACTTACAGAAATGTTGTCAAAATTATGACGATGAGTAAAGGTATGTTGTATTAAATTACACATGACTGTTCTTAATTGAACAGTCCCCGTATATCACGTGTTAATGTTGCTCTTAAATTTGGCTATGTTAATACGTTTTGTAATTTTTTCTTATTTTATTGATGCTATTTTAATACGTTGTCAAACGTTCCTTTCTCTCTCTCTCTCTCTCTCTCTCTCTCTCTCTCTCCTGCTCATATAATGTTAGTGAAAATTCTGTTCGATGATGGATAGTATTCAATCTTCATAACCGAATACATTTACCGGCAATAATACATTTCTTCTTTATATAATCCTGATTAGGTTAGGTCAAGTTAAATAATAATTGAATGAATTGAATACAGAAAATTCGTCTGAGAGCATGGGTAGTGTAAGTTGGTCGAGAAACAGAAAGAGCCTGTGTAACGTAATTTCCAGTTTTCTTTATCAGCTGAACATCTATTTACTTAACAATCAATGGCCACCTTGTCGCCTTATGCTATCTGCCGCTACAGGACACGTGATTTACGGTATTTGTCAAGTGTTTAAGCAGCGGTACCGGATGTCCCCACCAGATGGCAGCCGTACCGCATCTGGTTGGACTATGCGACAACTGTCTAACGATAAAGACCTATCTACAAGAAAGAGCATTAGGTCCACAAGCGTTCGCTGAGTTATGTCCGCAAGCAGGGAAAGGGGGCCCCCGCTGCGAGCCCCTGTTTCAGCAAGTCTGCACCTAGTCGCTTTCAGCAGCCAGCGCTGACTTATGAGGTTCCTTTTCGTTTCGCTTCCTCGTTTTTGTTTTGTTTTCTAGTTCCAGCGTCCGCTGATTTATATCCGCTTGTATTAGCACACGTGGCTAATCCCCGGAGAAGAAAATTCGATACATTGATACCACCATTCTCTTTGTGGACAGAGTTTTTAAAATAGTACAACTTCTTGTAAAACGAGAGAATATACTTCTGTCAATTATTGTAATCAGATTGGTATTTAGTTCCATTCTACATTAAATATTTAACAATAGTTAAATGGAAATCGACCTATTAAGCAAGAATTGTTGAAGTAATGTTAATCACTAAGCATATATTTATATAAACAACTAAACAATTTATCATATATACTGTACCTTTTCTCAAAGCTTATGGAATACAGCTAACTACACACGTTTTTCTATTTATAGGTAGAAAGAATATTAACAAACTGAACTAATTAGTTTGTTCATTACACCTAATGTAAAATATAAACTACAATTTCAAAGGTACTTCAGTTTTAAACTAATAAGCATGTTGAATATTAATAATATTTTAGATTATTTTAAATGTACGTGAGAAAGAAGTACAAAAGTTTTACATCCTTAGATCAAATATTTTCTGAGAAAAAGTATTGAATGGAACAAAATCTTTTATTTTAACTGTCAGATGTACTATGTCCCAAATGAGTGATTAAATTACTAGAGTTTCACAAGCTCCCGTTAATGGTAGCAAGTTTTAATTTTAGGAATGTGCTGAAGAAAATTTCTCAGGATATAACCATGAAAAGATAATTCAGCAGGTCGGGAGAAGAAAAAAAAATTCACAAATTCCACAATGAATATTTCAGTATAATTTGCTGAAAAATAAAAATATATGGACATAACGCCTATAAACTAAAGGCTGTATTTCGTGCGATGAGTAATTATGAAAAGAGAAATAGAGCAAGAAATAAAAGACCTTAATGCTTATAGTATCATGGCTTTAATGCCTTGCTTTATCAATGTATATTCCTTGAATAGGTAAATTACAAAATTGCACCATGACTAAAATTATTTACAATACATTACAATACATTCAACCTGGGTCACTGGGTGTAGACAGTGAAGAATGCCCCAGAGCTAAAAATTTACAATTAGGAAGTCGAAAAATGTATATCCCTCCCTAAGCTGCAATCTTCTTGCTGTGTCTTGAAGGAAGAGAGGCCAAGAAGCGTCTGGTGAGCTCGCCATGCCGCATAAGTTGGAAAAAAGATTTCGTTAACATACAATTTGTTTCAACCAATGACCAACCAGACTGCGATCACACCATGCATACGTAGCGGTTTAAGGAAGGGGAAGACGCGCAAAAACGGTACACAGAGTTAAGCCCATAGGGTCTTTCTTTCTACTCAACCAATCCTAATCAATGCAATGAATAATACAAGACATAAAAACAATGTTTAGACTGTAACCTATAGACTGTTGAGTTTATGTTGAAATTAACACTAAACAATTAACGAACATAACATGAAATTACTTATTAAACTATTTTTAAATGAGGTATAAAAATTAGTGAAATATCAATATTGATTTATGAGTTAGAATTAATGATTAAACTTGTAATAATCAAAACTAGATTCTATAATTTAGTGGTATATAAAACATCAGTTAATGCCTATCTAAAGTAGACAAAAGTTATAGTTGTACATTTAATTAAATACACAAACAGAACAAATTAATGTAATAAATGTAAAAAATAAACAATAAATCTACATAACAGGAATCATGAAAATATAGAACAGTTAATACTATAAAAAGGTAGCTGGTAGTGTCATTAAATTTTATGAGTAGTGAAATGAAAATCGACCTACTAAACAAAAAGTATTGTTCATTTTTAAAAAATGACAATGTTTTACAGCCCCTAACTTACCTCTAGAGCCCATAGTCTTCAAATGCGGAGAAACATGAGCATATTTACGAATGTTTCTTATATAACAAGCATACACTCCGTCCCAGTTTTGCGTTAAGGTTAGTTAACGCAACGTCACAGTAGTCGTCAGGCTTTACCAAGGTCTGTACGATGAATTATAATAGTGCCGGTAGCAAGTTATGACTGCCACATCTCCATCTGGAATGTTCCAATAGGATAACTTGAGTCTTGTGACTTTTAGGATACGGCCATACTTTATTGGTCAGAGATTTGAGTCAAAGTCACCGTTATCTTTCTTTATAGCATAGCGGAGAAAATCGGACTGGGGGTGAAAAATAGATTTGTATGTTGTCAGCATAGATAGGAAGTCTGCATGTGTAGGGTTAGAGAAAATATCGTTAATATAAATAGAGAAGAGTAGCAGTCCAGGCACAGAATCTTAAGGAAAACCAGACTTGCGCATCGTATGAGTAAAACTTCAGTTGACAGTTAATGGCAAAAGACAAAAATGTTGCAGGTTATAACATAGAGTGCAGTAAAATAAAGAACGGTGATAATTTTTTCACAACATTTCTTTATTTATCCTCGCACTTTTGATTATTTTTCTCTAAGCAATCCTCGTTGATGTATCTGTCCCAGTGTTTCTGCCAGTCTTCAAAGAAATGATGCAGATAATTTTTGAAAGGTCTTCAGAATCACCTCTGCAGTCTTCACCACTGCTTTTGATGATGGAAAATGTTTCCCAATATGATTTTTCTTCAAAATGAGAAAATGACACACTTTGCGTTGCTTTTTGTGAGATATTCAGCAACAATATTTGCGATGTTTGACCGTGCATTATCTAGCTTATTATATGGAAATGTGGCCTTTTGCAGATTTTTCAGGATATCTCTGTAGCGTTGCCCAATATCAGCTATGTCTGCAGGTAAACCTTTCCTTGAATATCGAAAAAGTTATATGAAGCAACCACCTTTGCTTTTTTGGCTGAGATTTCCACATAGTTTTGTTGTTTTCTCTCAGGAATCGAAATAGAGTCGTTATCATCACCAATATTTACCTTTGAAAGAAACCCTGCATCTCCTTGTAACATCATTAACTGCAAGCAAAATTGCACGCGAACATTTTTATGTTCGGAAATCAGCAGTCTTACGACCCACTGTGCACAAACACATCTCATGTGCAACTTTTCATTTATTAGAGAGGTTGCTGCTTTCTTCCGTTAGAGCACAAACTGAAACGCCGGTTGAAATTGATTGCCTCCCCTCTTTAAACATTTTAACCGTCTTCTGACTGCGTTATACGGAAGAACACTCTCCATAGGTCTCACTAAAGATTTATTGACGACGACGTGACCGAGGTTGTTAAGGCGCGAACTCGTGAGCGGGAGGTCCGGGGTTCGAATCCCGCCAGGACCGTCCTCCCTTACTGAGGTATTTTCCAGATTTTCCTCAGTCCTCTTAAATGGCAAATGCCGGGGAGGTATCCTAAACTTAGGCCTGGAACGTTCCCTTCCTTAAAAAAAAATCCTTTCCTAATATTTCATTTCATCTCATGTATCATCAGTGTCCATCGCCTGTGATGCCACAGTAGTAAAAACGGCTTAGTGCTATCAAAATATTGTAAAAATAAATTTTAGCGTGAGAAATTATGCCTGTAAAACATTCATCCTTCTTTATTGAACAGCCCTCATAATGTTACTTTCTTGTGTGTTCTCTGGTATTTTTAGTGATCTCCTGCTTTACGATTATGTTTATCTTAATCTTCATTACTCCTACTGTAATAGTGTTTAATCGAAGATATACTACAGAACAGAAGACAGGACACATTACGTCACTTCAACTAAGTATTTCAAACTGAAAAATGTGTTCACATTCATTGAAGTCATATGACAGACAAAAAGAAATAGCTCATGATATCGTGTGAGGAATGCAGTCACTTAAATATGATGCACAGTTTGCGGAAATGAGATCTAGGAACTTGCACTGGAAATTTTGGAATAAGATCTACTATAGTACATAGTTTATACAAAGTCTTGCAGTCTGTTAAGTGGGCTAGGATATTCCACGTTTCGGATGAATTGACACTTAGAAAGTCGACGTTCTACTTTAAGCTTAGCATTTTACCAACGTTCTTCTTTTTAGAATATATCTTGTTTAAAAAGAAACTATAATGCATTTTTAAATCTTGAAGCTGTCCCTGCCCCCCTCCTCGATTACAGAATAATTGAAGTAATTCATATTTGTAATTTTAGAATCAGCAACTCAGTAATAATATGCAAGTATATTGTGCATTTTCTTTCCGTGGAGGAACTTTAATGACATAACTCATATATGTAGAATTAAGATTGTATAGTGTTTAAATGCGTTCATAATGTGTAGTTTTTTGTAATATATAAGAGATAACATGTAGTAATATAGCAAGGTAAGGAAAAACTCGCGTGTTTCTCTGAACACGGTAAGGCTTGCCAAAGGTCAGACAATGCAAGTTGATCCCTTCTGGTATGCAGCTAGAGTTGGAAATGCTCACGCCTCAGGCAGAGACACCGGCCTGTTCGGGGACAAAGTTGTAGGTGTCCGAGTGAAAGGGTCAGTAACAGTAACGTATGAAATATCTTCTTCTTATTGGCGGAAAGCAGAACATTTGGCTTCACAAATTGTCCATCGAATAGAAATGGAATTCAGCGAGGTAAGCACTGACTTATGAGAGACGTTAATACGAAACTGGCGGGAATATTTCGCGCCGTGTCCGTGGATAGCGTCATTTTATATTGCGTATAAAAGAGACAGGTTTTGGCCAAAAGTCGCGCAGTTTCAGAAGTTTCCGTGCCCAGATACGTTTGGCTGCAGCCGCCTGGAGATTAGCGGAAGAGCGGCTTATGTATCAAGTACCAGTTCCGGTTATAACGAGGCCTGATTGTCAACCTCCATGCGAGATACCGATATAATACCACTGGGCTGCATTAAGAATACTGTTGAAATAACAATCTCTTCGCATTCGGCATCATTTCTGTGTTTGCCAAGATTACCTTGCCTGTGGTTCGACGTAAGAGTGGGTCTAAATATTCATGTTATCGGAGAATAAACAACCTCTGCCATAAATCAGAGGCGTTATTTATCGACGAATTACATATCAAATTCCCATTCACTCAGCCCTGGATAGCTTATGGCTGCTAGAATCAGCGGAAAGGCCTAGAGAGAGAGAGACAGGTAAGCAGAGTTGGTAGTCTGCAGCAGCCGTCGCGAAATCAGCTACCTATAGGTTTAAATTAACCATCACAGTTACTCTTTTTACAATCTTAAAATAAATCTATCTTAAATTTCTGGCCTCTGCCGTAAAAAAAAAAAGTTTTACATTTTTAAATAAATACCAATTTGCTGGGAATGTGAAATATATTTACATTTGTAATATAGTTTTACAATTAGTTATGTTCTAAATAACGAATATAATTTACTATTTACTTTATTTTTGTGTTTACCCTAATTTTGGTAAATTTAAAACTGAACACGTTGATAACTGAACATGTTGATAAATGTGAAGCTTTCAGAGCCGATATCCATGTAAGCTAAACCTTTTTCCCGGGAAGGGTGCGCCATAAATTTAACCTCCAATGTTTCCCGCCTTACCTGGAACGCTTCCTCAGAGCTAATAATACTGTATCCTTTACCGAAAGAAGCAACAAAATTCTAAGAAAAAGGTTTCCTTATTTCGTGTACTGTTTTTATTTTTAATAGTTTGTTGCTACACATTTACCGAATAAAAACCTTGGCATACAAAATTGTATTTCAATAACGTAATCCTCTTGTAATGTTTCAGACATTTTGTTTTATTTGTACTGCCCTACTGATAATCATAAAAAGTATGAAAATTAAGATGTGAACTGCATTTTTTTCATTCTTTAATTATCTAACAGCACTATATATTTATAATTTTGATACTGTGGTCATTAATAAATTAGGTAGGTAAGTAGGTAGGTCGGTAGGAAAATAGGTAACGGTATTTATTTTACAAACTATAGATGTACGTTAACTTTTACATTATATCCATCGTATGGATCCAGAGACCGTACATGCTACTATTTAACACCGTCGTACAATATACCTGTATGCCATTATTATTTTTATAAAACTTAACACACAAATACTTAATATATGAAAACATACGCACAATTTCTTTCTCTTTCTATATATATATAATTATACATTGTTTTAACACACACAGCTTCTTATTAAGAGCATATTAGATAAAATTCCCCCGTTTTGACCAATTTCCTTCCTGCTCAAGCAAGTCCCAACATGCTAACCTGCCCCTATTCGAGTATGTAACTTGGCTCCAAGGTTTCCCCGCCAGGGTTCTGTATTTGGAAAATGTGCCAGTATACGTTGCAAATCTTCCAGATTTCACTGGTCAACTTTTGCACTTTCCAAGCCCCCACTCTAAGCCAAACTATACCTGCCCGTTCCTTAAAAATCAAGTTATGTATGCACAATGCCTTCCCCATTTTATTTTTAATTCATTACTAAGTTCCAATAAGGCTTTTTTCTCACATGCTGCTCCTATGCCCTGCCTGTTGTCAATTGGCTTTCTTCCATACATTACTGCTATTCCTTATCCCCCTCTCCCATACACATCCTATTCCAATTCTTTCTAATTCTTTTAACCTTTATACCCAGTAACTATGGTGCCAGTTTGTTATTTGATGTAAGCAACAAATTGCCCTCAGTGAAAATTTTCTCCCTTTAATGTTCGTAACCAATATTTTACCACCAGAGTTTTAGTAGTGAATGTTATCTACAAAACGCCCACATGCCCTTAAAATGCCACTATCCCCTTTACCTCCTCCCCAAACCGAGGAGCGTTTTAAGAAACCATTCTAAATTTTATCTAAGAGTTTCATTTTACTCCAATCCCATATCACAGGTCCATAATACATTGCCGATCTTATTATGGCCTCATAGAGGTTTTTCCATAATGCTCACTGGAGTGTCCGGTATCCGCGACAGTGTTCTATGAACTTCTGCCTTATGCCCCCGGGCTTTATACAGTGCAGTGGCTGTGGCTCAGTCCATTTGCCATTAATTCTGAAAGTTACACCAATACTCACAACATTTAACATTTCTGTTCCCTTATAGTTCCATTTCTCATTCTTAATATACACGGATTTTGTTATTGTTTTGCTTTTGGCAGAATTCACACTCATTCCTCATTTACTCCAGTAATCCGCTAGTTTGTCCAGTCCTTTCTGCAAACCATTGATAGCTGTTGATATTAATAGGTAGTTCGCATATAGAGAAACTGGGATCTTAATGCCATCAATTTCCGGCGCGTTCATATCCACTAAATAGTGTTACATGAAACTACTAAACACAGTAATAATAAGCTAACCTCGTTAAGGCCAATTCATTTTCAGATAGTTTGTATTATTCTGTATTACATTACTATAATCCATACCGTTACAAATAACTTTAAATAATGAAATAAAATATCAGAAAATTTCCAAAAGTCCGTTTTCTGTATCTTTCATTTGACATGCGTTAAACTCAATAAAATATAAAAATTTGAATTCTTTGATTAACATTGAAATACTTTTCTTTTTATCCAAAAGTCTATAAATATTAAGTTCCTTTCCAGCACAGTTTCTATGGTGCAAAGTCAAAAATTGGCTCTTTCAATTTGCTTCAGAAAAGTTTCTACAGACCGTGATATAAAATTTGCTCCACCTCTAATGTTAAATATTGAGTACTCCTATGTGATAAAGTCTTCAGCAAATAAATTTCTCCAAATGCTATCAAATAAAAACTAGGCGGTGTTTAAGCAGACGGTTATCTTTTGTGTTCCATCATGGAGGAATGTGTTAAATAGCTTCGCCTATGAAGAGAGAGTATCGAAGAATATTTTCGTGATAGCCTGTAGAAATGGTGACCAATAACTGACAAAAGCTTCTCTCTTGTTGAAAGGGGGTTACTGAATTAACGAAGATATTTCTGCAATTTGGGGAAAACGTCTGTCCTTCGATAACTTCACATAATGAAGGCTGAATTGATACCCCATTTCATTCGGAAATCAATAAATACCACACCGTGCAATTGTCTCTGTCATGACAATACAAAAAAGTGGAAAATGCCCCGCTCTACATCATATTGCTCTCCTGAGAACAAATAGCCAGTCTTTGAAAGACACTGCAAATCTTCTTGTAATATCACCTTCAACTGCATACGAGTACAAACGTTCTTTTGTTCGGTAATCAGCAGTCTGGAACCTATCGTGCATAAAAATGTTTCAGTCACCAACGTGTGGGTAACACCCAGCGAAATTTTCAGAATTTCCGAAGTTTCTTTTTGTTTTGAGATTTAATGATCCATATTTTGTTTTCACGAAAAAGTTTGAACTCATATGTACTTAATATGTTTAAACATTACGTACCTTTTTTTTTTCTGCTGCGAATCTCCAATGCTTTTATCATCATTGAGTCGACATAGCAATTGGATGTACTCTTGCGTGTGATTGCTGTAATTAACTAATTTGATCACTGGAATAATCTTAGTTGCTGCTCTTAATTTGGGTTGTAGCACCTATAATGCAAAAAAAAAAAAAAAAAAAAAAATTCAAAGACTGAAAAAAGAAATATACATAAATGAAAAATAAAATAACACATTAGAACAATGTAACTAAAATAAAAATAGCTAAAGAAGCAGAAAAAGGATACAACACTTGGATAATCTGTGTCTGTCTAAGTGTTTTATCATTTGTTTTTTCTTCTTTAGCAATTGTTTTACATATATTAATAGGGTACTTTAATCACCTTCAAAATAAGTATATAAAGATAAAATCCTTTTAATCTGAAATATTATTATTTAACAGTAAAATGTTGTCTTTTGTCATGCAAATGAAAATTACAAATTTATTTCCAGTTTTACATTGTTAAGTCTACGCGTTTATCAAATATTGTTTCTAAGGTCAATATCACGCTTTAATTAGTGGGTAGATTATTCAGTTCATGTTAAATAAATAATGATTAATCGTACAGCATTCTGTCTACTGTTTTTCCTATTCCGTGAGTGAATTTTACGTGCACACAATGGAAAATAGCACTAGTAACCGCAAAAAAGAATAGTGCGCAATAGGTTTTTAGAAATGGCAACTTTTTGTAAAGGTATATAGTACATAAGTTATCAATACAGGCATGAAAACATCGTCAAGTTAAGAGTCCATTAAAATGTCAGGTATCTAACGCATGTATCTTATTAAGTAAGACGAATCTCTTAAACTTATAATAGGAAAGGTGTTATGTCCTGCTGCATAAGTGCTGGTAGCATCGTTTTGAGGGTAATATTTACTCGGAATCTTTCAATAGACAGGACACGAAAGTTTGTTGGAACAGCTTCCGTAATGACTTGTAATACAATTAAAGAATAAAGCATGTTCAATTAGATTAATTCAGCCCTTAAATTGCTTTAGATATTACTTTTGTTCAGCAACTATGGCGGACAGGTTTCAAAGCTGCATAACCAGATGTTTCAAATTTAAACGTTTACCAGTGCATTAGAAGGAATTTTAGATAGCATTTTTGCACGGATTCGTAGCTAACTTATATGTCAAAACAACCATCCTAAAATCTCTGCAATAACTAAATAATTAAGGAAATACATCACTACTTAAGTGTACTCAGACTATAACATAATTCGTTTGTGGTGACACCAGCATGGCGAGCTGTTTCGCTGCTACTGTACAAGGTGTATATATATCATAAGGTATCGAAAAGCAATGTCTGAGCAGACAAGTCTTACGAAGCTGATTTGAGAAGATGGCCCTAGCATATCGGAGAACGACATGACGAGTGGGACCTTTGCTTGCCCATTACCCAGGAACAATCTGTCTTCCTTCGCTGTGGAAACTTTGCGCTCTCATGTCTTCCTGACCGATGACTGCTAACATTTGGCCCTTCTCGTCCTGACCCTATGATTGCTTTTCTCGCTTCCGTCCAATCCTAGGTCCGTCACACCTGACATCCACATAGCAGCCAACTCCACTAGAGCCAACTGCTGTTTTATGACACACAAATAAAACGCATGGTTCAAGTAATATTTTGAGACTCTATATTGATCAGTTAAATTAGTTAAGCCCCATTTTGTTTTCTTTTGTCTTTCGTCTTATAATTTACAAATTGATATTAAATCTTAGTATCATAAAACAGAAATAAAAAAGTTGTATAAAAAGTGTATTTATTACCCTATAATACGTAGGAGACATTTAATTTATCAAAGTTTGTTATTTTTCACTGATTCATGTAGGCAGGCCGAAAACCCCTCTAGGTTTTAACTTTACACTATAGTTACTTTTAGTATAACAATAAAATGTTGGTTCCGTTCTTATGTTAAAAAAAATATATCTATTTCTGTTAATTTTATTACTAAAACTTCAACTGGAGGTTGATCGAATTTTATTCCCGTCGCAGAATTAACTATTGTGTGTGCGCTCTCACATAACGACGACGAAAGAAATCCAGTATTGATAAGGATAACAATAGTAATATTAAACTATATTACGTACTTAACAAACAGGCTATACACATTATTTGTCTACCAATTTAAAATTACAAAATTTATATTATTATAAAAATATAAAGTAAATTTGTTTGCTTTGTCATACATTATTTTTTTAAATATTATGGATCTATGATAGCTAACCTCGTGCTTGTCTCCTTTCATAAACGATGATAGCAGTTCGTCATATAATTGTACGCGAGTGCCTTTCAGCCAATGTACGGTCTCGTTCACTCTCAACCAAATCGATAGCTTTAATCATGGTGCTCAAACGTTATTTTTATTCCTGTAACCTCTTCTGGGATTCGACTAAGAAATCTAGAAAGCCTATAAAAAATGTAGCATCGTTCTCGCATTGCAATATATTACCTAATCTTCCTCTTGCTTATAATTTTTCTTAGGTAATTTAATTGAACTTTCAAGCTCATACTTGTTGTCATTAGATTTTTGTTTCGTGACAATTCCTCCATTAAATTACCGAAAAATTATCAGCAATGGTGGTATTACTGAAGATAACCCAGTGGTGCACTTATTACCGATAAGCATACTTTTAAATATTCACTAGTAATTTCAACATTTACTAATGATTTTGTTTGTTTTGATGGGTTGATAATTTTAGTTGAGTATTTCTAGTGGTGTTGTCCTATTAATGTTAAATTCTGGAGTGTATTAAAAAGGGATGGCTTTAATATATTTAATACATCTTTTTTACTTGCATAATTTATATTCAAATTTTTGGCAATATGAAAAATATTGTTGAATATTTAGCAATTTTCTCTGAGTCACCTATTTCTTTCTTCTATTATTAATGTGATGGGATATTGATAGTTGAGGCTTGGCCTAATTTCGCTTTTATAATATGCCTCATGGTTCTTATTTTATTGTCAGATTCTCAATGAGTTTTTGACAGTGAAAGCATTTCGTTGCTTGTATAATTTTTGTAAGCAATTTAAAATATTGTTTATACTTCTTTCTAAATATTATTTATTTTATTTCTTTATAAAGTTTTCTTTTCTGTTTATAATAGATTTTAATTCCAGTAGTGATCCAGTTGTAATTATTTTGATTATATATTTACACATACACGTGCATTTATTGTATCCAGACTGGGAAGTGTAACCATTCTTGCCTTCTAAACCCAAGTCGCGGGTTCGAACCCGGCCAGGACCGATGGATTTTTTTCGGGCGTAAAAATCGTAAGTATGACTTCCTAAGAGCGTCCTTAAGTAAACAAATAAAAAAAATCAGACTGCGAAGTAATATTTCGAAGTGTATTTTGAAAATCCTTAGAATATGACTAAATGTGCTATGTATATCAGTAGACTTATATAATTCAATCCATGATTTAGTAAAATAGTTAAGTAAAATTTTTAAAATTTTCTTTAGTTATGATTCTAAATGTGTTATACATTTTATCGATTGTATCCATTATACTTATTACTTGACATCATGGTCAGATACTCCATTAACTAGAAGATATATTTTTGAAGAAACTATATTATCTGTATTTACAAATATGTTGTATAATGTCTTTTTGGAGGCCTCAGTTATACATGTGGGAAATATACAGCACGAGACAAGTTATATGTCCCAAAGTGGTCACTAAACTCATTTTTTCTTGGTACTATGCCACGGATGACCGAGGTCGTTAAGGCGCGGACTTGTGAGCGGGAGGTCTGCGGTTCTCGCCAGGACCGGCCTTCCTGACTGAAGTTTTTTCCAGGCTTTAATGATGGAGAGGTACTCTAAACTTAGGCCTAGAACGTTTTCTTCCTAAAAAAAATTCCAGTTTGTCATTTCATCCCATGTATCATCGGTGTCCACCGCCTGTGGTGCCTCAGTAGCAAAAACGGGCGTTAAACACCGTTTAAAAAAAACCCGTTTGGTACTAAATAATCTATGTTTATATCACCGAAAAAATCAACTCTCGATTTGATTTGTATAGAGAATGCAAATCGATGTCAAGATATTTTATGAATGTTTCAACATTTGCTGATGGAGATGGGTATAAAGATATCCCATTTGTACTTGTTTCTTCTAAATGAACTGCACACTTCAATATGCTGTTCAAATTATGGCTGAGATGAATCTAATGCTTTATACGGATATCTTGTCTTATATATGTGGACGCAACTCCACCAGCGTTTAAACCTTTCCTGGAATATTCTGCTCCTAGAAAATAGCCATGTAACGAACAGGAAGGATGTTCCTGTTATCTGATTTGGCGTTTAGGTATGCAAATAACTTAAGGGTTTATATTTTCAACACTTTCTAACAGTTCCTCCGTTTTATTTCTTACGCTTCTAATATTTTGATGAAATACTGCAAGATTTTGATTGCCATTATCATTATTGTCATTATCTTCTTTATTATTAATATTCCTTTTTGTACCTAAGATTTTATTTAAGTCAATGCACTGGTTATGACATTTATCAACATGTAAACTGGAACCTTCTATTTAATTTGTAGATAACTTGCTGTAAGTTTCTCTTCCATCTTCATAACTTGCATAATGTGGCCAGCAATTCTGTGAAACAAAATATGCACTGTTGGGTAGCTCTCTATTTATGTTGTGTTGCTTATCACAATGAACTAAAGAAGTCAAGGCTCCAACAATCTTTCCCAGTCTTGCCACTGCTCTTTAAATGCAGCGGAAATTAAGGGCGCGACGCCGTAGATGTTGGGTGCCAAATTTGCAGCGGTATCTAGGTGTGTCGTGGTAGACATTGTTCTAACTACCACCACAATGTGCTCGACTAGCTCACTGTTTGGTATTACAGCTGGATTTTTCAGATTGATACTTCTGGGGTGAAAGGTGTGCGACTAAGTATAAAAATTCACAATGGATAGAGGAGTTTATTCATGTCTTGTTATTAACACACAACAGTTCACTTTTCTGATTAAAATGTGCTCTGAGAATATTATTATATACAGACTGAATACGAGACAGACGTGATGGAATTTATATTTCTCTCCCGACAACCATGCTTTAATGGCAATATTATTTTCGTGGTTGTTAATACCGACTTTAATCTGATTGGTTGTATTTGATACTCCCCGCAAATCCTGTTTATCACTAATATATATTTAATACGTCTTATTTTATCTTTGTCCTAGTATAACTCGTACAACATATTCCTATGCGGATATTAATTCGATCTCGTGACTCCAATTATTCACCACAACTAATAATTAATTTGTAAATTCTTCCCACAAAATATTTATTGTCACTATCTTTACATAATGTTAAATGTAGCTTCTCTTTACAGAGTACTAACCACGATTTCTTCTAATGGAATATAAAGCACAACTTCTTCCTACGGAATACAAAGCAAAACTAACTAAACATTTTGAAATAAAAACCGTCACTTATTACAATAGCATTGTAATAATACTATATGCTACAATGCATTATTATATTTTCAACATACGCATACTAAGCGAATGAAATTCGTTAATTTCTATTTAATCGCAAAATTAATATCTGTCTCATGTTTCATTCTTGGTTTCACATTATTAATGTTATTGCGCTTGCTATTGGTTGATTCACTTAGTACAATTTTCTTATCTGTAATTAATCTTTTCATATTCTTGGCTATGTGTATGGTCCTTTGAACCGTTACATTTTTATTATTAAGTATTGTCATAAAGGCCAACAAACAAACATTAAGATATACATTGTAATAGCCCTTATCTGATTATGAAATCTATACAAATGAGCTTATTAGATTTGTACGATTTAAAACGTATTGCCAACGAATGTTTGTTATTTGAATTGAAAAGTAAATTCTTTACCTAACATAAAAAAGTGCAATTAAGCTTATTGAATTTATATCATTAAAAGCACATTATCAATCAATGTTTGGAGCTTTAAATCGAATATTAGGTCCTTTATCTTACGTAATACGACTTGTTCCGCACTCTGTATATTACAAGTACAAAATTTTATAGTTTATTATAAACATTATATACAATAGATTACATAAGTTATATACGTACATGTAGGTAGGACCATGTTCAGAAACTATTAAAGGTACAATCACGTTTGATATTGGTACCATATTTTTACATTTACACCTGTCTCAATATAATAAGTAATTATTTTTACGCCATATATTCTATCAAGTATTGTTAACCTTCACTGCATAAAAACCACCACTTCTATATTCAACATTAAATCCTGAGACCATTTTAATTATTTATTTGACAACATTGACGATTATTATTACTTTTATTTAAAAAAAAAATAACACATTCTGTTCACTTCCCCTTTTCCCCGCATCAACAACATTCCATGCTCACTCAACCTCGAGGTATGGGGCTAAAAGCCCTTAAAAGCAAGCAGACAAATTTCCCGCGCCCTAGTACAACCATCGTGTTCGCCAGATGGTGGGCAAATGTTATCGAAAAGCCGAGTGCCAATGTAAAAAAAAAAATGCTGTTATTTGTTGATTTACCTTAGTAGATGACGTACTTGTTCCATTATACCATTGCCTTCAAAAACAAGTCGATTAATTCACGAGATATTACCCCCGCAGTATTCCTCGGTAGCTCATAAAGTCCACTATACCACGTTAAGCACGCGACGGTTCGTCCATATCTTCTCCTCGCGAAGCATTACTAATAGATTTAAGACACCTAAAGGAACCATTTACCCTCGTTTCGGCATATTCGTATTGCGTGGAAATCTCTGTATATGGAGTCTGCAGAGGGAATTCGTGGTGAAATATTAAAATGGAAAATAGGAAACGTGAAAGATGCAGAAAACCGGAGGGAGGGGAGCGTGTGGAAAAAAAAAAAAAGTGGAAGGAGGTAGATATAAGCTTGAAGAGGTGTGGGGGGGAAGAGAGAATGTTGGAAGTGACAGAAAACATTCGGTTTTGCCGCTGCCTAATATTCGAGCATGTTCAGAGTTGAATGCCAAGTATGTCTTTTCTTCGAGAGAGAAGTTTGCAGCACCTACAACAAGATCTTTTCGTAATTGGCTTTAATGCTGTATGCTTGAAAAGAAAGTGGAAAGGGGAAACTTTGTGCATATAACTTACTTCAATGAAACTTCACTCTCTCCGATTAGCATGGAAAAATAACTAAAAGCGCTTTAGTTCTCCGGATGTTCAGGCTCTTTCCTGCTTATTCATCGCAGAATTTCAAAAATCCCTCTCTTCATTTATGTTAACCCACTGGAAATATGAGGTGACATAATAACCGCCATTTTACAGCCTTGCCAAGAAAAACACGCAAGAGTCTTGAGTGTGCTAAGATCGGATAATAAAAAGAGAAAAACGAGCCTCAGATATTACAATTTTAGACGAGAAGGTTTGATCCGATGCTCGCCTAATCTTAACACATTTATATTTATCTCTCTAGTCCTCAAGTTTGTGGTAATTATTCAATTTCTGTTACTTTGTCTTGACTGAGTGACTCACATAGCATTTGATATAAGCGGCGCGTAATGAATAAACATTGAACTAGCTAAAACAATCGAGTACATTGCTACCAATTTCTATTAATGAGGTACAAAAGCGAATGATTTTAATAGTGTTTAAGCTCCTTTTTACTGCTCATGATTATGCATGAGTTGAACTGGTAAGAACTAAGGGAAACCTGAAAAAAGTCTCAGTCGTTGGCTTGGCTGGTAATGTTTGGAACTCATATTCTGGAGTTCCGGGTTCAAAACCTTTGGCGCCGACCATTCTCGCTTTTTTTTTTTTTTCCTTCATAGTTTTCCATGATTGTTTAAAAGATCTTTATTTTCAACTAATTTTCATTTCATGTTTAATTCAGTTGGTTCTGTTACAGAATCGAAAGTGCCAGGGGAAGGTGGGCTGGTGCGGTGTGACAGAGGCTTGCGCTTTATAAACTTTTCTGCTCCGGTGACTCCTTAGAGTGTCGGAATGTTTTATCCGGAAACAATGTTAAGAGCCGCATCTATACGCATAAAATAGTAAAACGTTTTACAGGTCTAAATCAAGTTTAGTATGAATCGTGTTTTAAGTTTTCATTTCTATAGAAAGAAAACACCTAATAATTCCTTAAGAATGCCCAAAGTTATTCAACGGTATTCGCATCCATCCCGTAAGGGAAGACAGTTTCCAATCCTCTTTGTTACTAATGTTTATTAAGTAGCTTCATATACATTTTTCTTTGAAATCCCTTCATCCATGTTATTGAACATTTTACGACATCTTTATCATATATTTTGATTATTTCAACATACTTTTTGTGCTACTTAGGAATTCATTTATTCTTGGAATTTAAAAGTATATGTCAAAATATGTCTTTCATACTTGACATTATGCTGCATGTTGTGGCAAAAGGGTGTCAATAATGAAAATTGTTCACTAATAATGGGCAATAATTGGTCGCAATAAAATATTGTAGAGAATATGTAGATAACAGTTGGTATCTGGTTGTATTTGAAAAGGAAATAGGTAAATCTTGCTCATGCGCATCGACGAAAATGTGCATGAATTGACGTAGTAAGGCGATGATGAGTGTCCTAGGACGGTAATACATTATTATCATGAGGTAATACTACTAAACGCTTCAGTTATAGCTATGGAATCATCATTTCATTATAGCAATTGATTTATCCTCAATTCCCTGTGGTTAGCATCCGAGATGTAGAAATTAGGAATGCAGTATGCCCCTAGTATCCAGCCAATTACTTAGCTGTAGGAAAAACTAGGAAAGAGCGGATGCTCTTTCGGGAGCTATGGCGTTTATTATTATT
Organism: Metallyticus violacea; assembly: GCA_030762175.1. Taxonomy (NCBI): domain Eukaryota; kingdom Metazoa; phylum Arthropoda; class Insecta; order Mantodea; family Metallyticidae; genus Metallyticus; species Metallyticus violacea. Next base: position 67,748,957 of record CM060836.1, read on the forward strand.
ATTATTATTATTATTATTATTATTATTGTTGTTGTTGTTGTTGTTGTTGTTGTATTCATTTTAAGCTGAGAAAAAGTTCATGAAGACTAAACTTTAAATGTTGAAAGCTAAGATTAAGATGTAAGAAATTAAATTAATGTTTGGGCTCAGTACTTGCATAGTTAATTTCTTGGTTCAGGTGAAGAGATGATATGCCATTCTTCCATATTTCATCATGTTTAACATTGAGAAATGAGGAATTGTGGGTATGTTTCTTTTAAAACATTGGCGTTTTATAACGCTCTAAGCATCCTCTTCTTTATGAATGAATATTTGAACTTGGACCATGAATATGTAAACCAATATTTATCGTTGAAAAATGTAATCTATGATGAAATTAATGTGAAGAGATGATATGCCATTCTTCCATATTCCATTGTTTAACATTGAGAAATGAGGAATTATGGGTCTGTTTCCTTTAAAACATTGGCGTTTTATAACGCTCTAAGCATCCTCTTCTTTATGAATAAATGTTTGGACTTGGACCATGAATATGTCAACCAATATTTATCGTTGAAAAATGTAATCTATAGGAAGTTATTTTTGTCCTGCGTCCGCTAAGCTATGCGAAGCAAAAGTCCCGCTAGTTGCGGATTCCTTCGAATGATAATTTCCACTAGTACTAATACTCAAATTTGATCAATAACAAATTAGTTTTGTTTCATAATAAATACTAAATTTATTATGGGAGTTGTTCGAAGTGATGTTTGTCTTTTTCTGACATCTTTTAATGAAAACTGTATTCATTCTAGCACCTTGGTTTCCGTAACATTTCCAATTTCTGCGCTGATATTTTCTTTAAATTTCTCTGCTATGGTGGAAATTGTTGTACACTTTTTTTTTTTTCTGGTATAGCGGTAAAATTTACTTCACCAGCAAACTCTCAAAACAAGTTGCACCAAATGGCTGTAATAACACAAAGACTTAAATTACATTTATATGTTAACTGCAAACTATAATAATTAAAGAATATAAGAGAGCAGAACTTGGAAATATTGCGGAAACAAAGGTGCTAGAATAAATACAGGTTTCATTAAAAAATGTCAGAAATATGTGAGTGAAGACAAACGTCACTTCGAACAACTTCTGTAATAAGACTATCATTTATAATACAACGATAGAAATGTTGCTTCTGTCGTAACATCAGTTGCAACAGAATGTGCAACTGTAGCGGAGATATTGGTCTGTTGTTATGACAGTCAACTGGCGGCGTGGCCTTGGCCCAGGCCACGCTGCGCTAAGCAGCCCGCGTCGGCCAGAAAAAAATATATATGTGATATAATATATCACATTAATTAGAACTTTTATCATAAGCTGGTACTTTAATTTTTCTCGAACATAACGTTAAGTCCGTACATTTTAAAATAATTGACAATTACAATAAACTAAGTCAAGCGTACAAATTTTAGAGATAAATGTTTGTTATACTTTTGTGCCTCTTAACATTGTTTTACTCCAGTACTCCCTGATAATCTATTCTCATTAATTGTACCCTTATCTCCAAATTAAAGTAAATTCATTTTAGTCTTTAGTTTCTTCAGCAACAGAAATATTCTTGTTTTGGACTGTTTAAAAAAGAATTGCAATATATTAAGCACACATTTTGTAGCGCGCTTCGAATTACTAAATATATTCAAATACTTTATTATTTTTAAGAATGACAAATTAAAGTAAACAAGATGCCTTTTAAATCAGTATTTATAAAAGTGTTCATTGTTTCATTCTTGTGTTTCAATACTAAACTTGTTGTCGCTTTAATTACGAATGGTTGGATAATCTAAGTAGATAGCAGTTAATCTCTAAACGCTGTAAATTATATTTTAAGGCCTTTAGCAAAAAATATAATTAAATATTACTAAGTTGCATCAAGGATGCTCATTTTCTTACATTTTGCTACTATTTTCACAAAAAGTTCTGGTTTTGTAGCAGCATCAGCGTTTAATTTTCTGGAATATTATCCATCACTTACATATGGGGTTATAGTGCCACTGGTTGGCAACCGCTTATCCAATTTAGAGTGTTTAATAAACTTCCATACAGCTGTTAATTGCAAAGTAGTAGATATTTTTTGTAAATATTCACAGAAGTCCTTGAAGAATGTTGGAGGACATAACACGAAACTAAACTAGCCCATATCTGTCATAATTACGATATCGATGCTATTTAGCCAAATATCTCCTGTTCCTTTCTTTATACATCATGTTACATCAATAAGCGCTGCATTCTGCGTGTTCCTCGATACTTAAAACCGTATCAGCCAACAAGGCAGGGAACTCTGGGCTTCTTTTTATTTAACCTCTCTGAGCTTCTCTCTCCCCACTTTTTACACCACACTTCCTTGCCTTCTTCCGATCGAGTTTCCTTAATTTGGGCTCCATTAACCTGAGGAAACGTGGGACTTCCTAAGCCATCAACATCGTGCAAGTCTTCCCTTCTCAAACCTACGCACAGACAGCTAGCGCTCCCAGCGGTACCACTAGTAAACTACAACTGTTACCCCTCGTTCTTGTTAACCTGAGGGTAATGCAAGATGAGAGCAGGGACCGAGCATTCCCTTGATTTATTTATTTGCTTATTTATTTAACATAGAAAATACACAAGGAAGGAGAGAATAGTGGGCACAATGTTGTGGCTCTTTGGGATGTGAAAAATTGTACAAGATATCGAATTTCATTGTTAACAAATTTCTTAAGGCAATCAATGATATTGTTTTTTTATTTTAAAATTTAAATTTAAAAATGGCACCAGGGAACACACTTCATTTAAATTCCTACGAAACAGAACTAAAATTGAGCAAATATAATAATCATCAACATTCCCTCCCAAAGTAAGTCATAAAACCCATCTACAGGATCTCTGCATAAGCATATTGTGATAAAATTCCTCCAAGCGAAACAAGAGTTTTAGTCACTATTTTCAGGAATGAATATTTTTGTTTTTGGAATGAAATATCCTAAATGCAGTTGTGTATGGAATGTGAAAATGTGGTAAAAACCGAGCTTTTATTTATATAACAGTACCCTATACAACATAGATCATATGCTACTTATTGAAACAGAAAATTTGGCTCAGCAATTGACGAGAAAGCTCAAAGCAAAGAAGGAAACTATAATATGAAGGCAGAGAACTAGGAATGACTAAAACAGGTAAGATATAAGGCTGAAATGTTTAAAGTGAAGTTAGGTTTTTTCATTTCTCTGCATAAACGTTAGAACTTTAGAATAATTTTTCTCAAAATTATTTGCGCTAGAGAGGTTATTTTGTTTTGGTATTACAGATAGTTTTATAAAATTGCTGGAGAGAAACTTAGGAAAAAAATAATATAATTTTTTTAAAAATTAGGGTGCTATATTTTTTTTGAATAAAGTTTATATGTTGTTCATAGATTTTACAGCATAAAATCAAAATAATATAACACTCGTTTTGTCTTAATAAAACAAGAAAAAATGAGGAGCATATGAACAGAGCTCTATAACAGTGTGCATCTAACTTGCCATATGTTCATGTTAAAATTATTTTCATTTTCCAATTTCAGAAACACGCCATGCAAAATAATGGGATGATATTTAAGACGTTTTATAATTATTTGGTTTATATAAAGCTGTTATTTGTATGATGTATTTTCATTGATGCCTGAAATGGGATTTTGAAATGTAATTCAAAGGGAAAATGTGGCAAGCTGTAGTCCGTAAACAGTTCCTGATAAAAGTAATCCTGTCAAACATTATGATCATAATGAGCATTAAAAATAATGTAATATTATCATGCTGAAAGATCATAAGTTTATTAAAAATAACCACAACTCTGATACGGTAATAAGTGGTTTTTGTCCATTATTTCAGATCTAAAAATGTCGAACTATATACATACACTATTCAAATTTTGAAATGAATTTATATTAGAGATTAAAAGAAGATGTAAATTATTTTCCTTTCATTTAAAAATTTTGATTTTTGATAAAAGTGAAGCAAAATAAAAATATTGTAGCTTGGGAGAGGGTTAATAACTGTAACGGAAAACTGTCTTGATACATTAATCGTTAGTTTTGTTTATTTTCAAAAGATATAATAACACAATTCATTTCTTTTGTTGCAAATGTTACAAACTTTTCTTACTCGTTATACATTTTAACAATTTTCGTCACACTAATTTCAAAGCTGAATATTTTATTAAAACTACTAAAATTGTGAATATAAAAGTTGTGAGTAGCCTATCAAATGACAGTTTAGTATAAGATTTTCTAGTAGAGAAAATTATGTAATAAATAAAAACAGAGGGGTTAGGGTAAAAAGAATTAATTACAGAAGGATAAATGCAACGAAAGCAAATTTTACAGAAAAATCTGCTCTCTAATCTGATAAATGTGACACATATGAGGAGAAATTAAGTACAGACACAAGTTGGTACAATTCTTTCGATCTAGCTCAATCAAAATTTGGAAATTTTGCAATTAAAATAATTAACAAGATGAAACACGATATATCAGCCAGATTTTTTCACCATATTCTGCTTGTCTGCTCCGCTCAAGAGTGCCAGAGCATACTTTGCACAGTGCGCCCCATCATTTGTTTTTGTTAGTTTATTGACTTTTCTTCCTAAGTTTTCTGGCATGCGTTTTATTCAGAAAAAAATAGTTTTTCTTACCTTTTCTATTGTAAAGTCATATAAATAAAGGAAGATGGATCTTGAGTGAAAGTTAATCGAATCATTTCAATCTGCCGAAATATTTTAATATCAGTATGCACTATATTATTTTAATGAAATACAACATTATCTCTAGTTGTACTTATATTCACTGTTTAAGGAATAACATCATCAAAATAAATCATATATTCATAAAATGCGCTTACAGTTATAAATATCCAGTCCGGTAGTTTAATTTCTGCTAACAGTCGATCAGATGAATATCGAAAACAGATAAAGGTCGAAATTAAAACAATTTAGAGATATATTGCTTTATTTGTTTGCTTATTTGTTTTTTATTTCAGTTCTGTCAATTTGTGTACCTGACGTGTCGCAAAAACGTTTTCTATTATTGCCAGGTTGGTTATTGATTTCTAGTGCATTGTGATGTTTGGGCCGAGCAAGCTATAAAGATATTTAAGCGCGCTGTTCTGATGAATTTGCATAAAAATAACTGCATGTAAGTGCGATAAAATGAAAACGATAAAATTATGGCAATGGACTGCTGTGTTTTGTTTAAAGTTTATGATATTTATTACTGATTGCACATTAATTTATGAGCTAAGTAGTCATATAAAAATATAAAATATAACACCAATCTCATTATCGGAACCAAGTACACATAAGGCCACATTTCCGTGCAACACACTGGATACTGCATTATGAATATCATCAGAAGCAGTGGTTAAGGTTGTGGGAGCGGTTCTGAAGGATCTGTAAAAAGAATGGTTTTCAGCATGTCTTTGAGGACAGGCTGATACGCTGGAACAGGTGTGTTGCTCCAATGGGGGCTATATTGAACAAAATCATGAAAATATGATTATGAGTAAAGGTATGTTGTTAAAAACAAGTTATGATCGTTCTTTGTTGATCAGCCCTGGTACAAAAAGGGCTGTGAAATATTTTTGAACTGTGTCAAAAAAAGTGGAAAGAATGTCCTGGAATCAGTTATGATAGGAAATGAGACTGCTCCTCTGCCTTGATGAACTTTCAAAATGGGAGTCCATGGAGTGGTGTAAGCCTTGCGAGGCTCCACCAAGAAAGAACAGAGAAGAAGAAGGAAGAAAGAAAGATCCAACAGAAAGATCAAGCCCACAATTTTCTAGTACTGCAGGGTAAATCTGTTTGTTGACTTCAAAGAAAAAAAAATTCAATGTCAATGCAGACTATTTCTGCAGCCTTCTGTGCGAGCAGCAGTTAAAGAAAAGAGACGCAATGTACTGAGCAGTGAGGTTTTTCTTCTACATGACAAATCATCAATGTAAGGAAAGAAACTACAAATTCATTGAATTGAACCATCCACACCTATCCCCGAACAATAAATTATCTTTTCTTAAAATTGAAGAAATATATGCAAAGAACATTCAATGCTGACATTAAGATGCAGGAAACCATTTTGCAGGCATTTCAAAAAGCATAAAAATACTAATTCAAAGATAATGAAAAGTATGTTGAAAAGCGACATGTTATTCTTTTTTCTCTTGCCTCTAAAACTTATAAAAACTATCTGGTCTGATTTTACCTCATACGAATGAAACGTCCTGTATTCTGTATTCGTTATCCCGTGAACAGGGTCTGTTAAAGTAGCTCAGGAAATAAAAATGTGCGCATTCTTGCGTGAAGGACAAAATTTACTCATATAATTTTTCCCAAGACGCCATTAACTTTCCCCAGTGTACAACATAAATAACATTCTAAATTAATATCTGAAACATTAAAGTGTTTGAATGTGTTTCAGAAGAAAACTTTTTATGCCACAAAAGTATTATTGTAAAATGCTATTAGAATCAAGAGAGCTTAGCGATAATGCAAAAGCTTTTAGAGAAGTATAAGGACTTAGATATTCCGTCTTTGTCTTTCCCAACTCATCTCCTCGGCGAGATCATTGTTACAGAGAAAGTGCCGAAATTTGCCTTGATTTGAGCGCTCTGGAACTTCTAAAAAGGAAAGTTAGATCACAAAATGTTGCAAAAGTAACTAAAACGCTTACAAAAGACCTATACCAAAAAGAAAGTTTTCTAATGGACGACATGACTTTTTTCTTCACACTGTTTGTTTCTCGCACTTGGATAGATTTGGAAAATTTGTACGTTAGTATTTGAATGTGTGTGTGTGCGTGAACTGTAAGAAAGAAAGTTGGTTTCTGCATATGTATGATGGACGCCATACCGGCCCGACCTTTCATCTTTCTTCTCATTCTCTCTCCGTCCCTTCCCTTTTATCACTCATCCTCAAGTTATCCCACGACGTGGCCCACTCACACTGATGAAAATCCAATTCGATTTACGGACCAAACTTTTCCATCTCTCTTATCTCATCTCGTGTTTTTACTCCCGTTCCTCTCTATCCCCATCTTCGTTACGTCGTCCTCGCATAGTTTTTTTTTTTTTTTTTTTTTATCTCTCTAAAGCAACACCTTCCCCTCTTGATTTTGCTTTTTAATGTGATTTAAATGTAATTCTGTAATTAAAGATTTAAAAGCAAAATATATAAACTAAGGATAGAGTGAGCTGTTGGGACATATTGTAATACACTGAAGTAATAATTATTCTACTACGGTGGCTAGTATTCGTTAACAGGCATTTGACCTCCTAGTCTGTTCGATAAAATACAGTGTGTTTCTACAGGAAAGGAAATATTCTTCGAGCATCTACAAACTGCTGCAACAGCACCTTGTTCAGAAACATCATGAAACGGCCATGGCTGCATTATATTACCCGTGTTGAGCGTATGTCGCTGGTGTAGTTGTTGGCAAGAAAGCGAGACGAGCGGTGGCAGGTCAAATCATGGTATAGTCGAGTCATAATGTTATAAACTGTTCTTAATATTACGGAAAGAATATACCAGCACCTAAATGGAAACTACAGTTGCAAATTATATGTAATATTTTTGTCTGTTATTTAACGCTTCGAACAACATAAGAGTCGTAATTAAAAGCTTGTTTCATTGAACTGAATATTTCCGAAACGACGCTACAGAGTATGGCCTTTATTACGAAGACACCGGTAAAGTAAACTACAGAAGTTAATAAGTTTTCGTATGTCGCCTGGTTTAATATAAGAAATTATCGTCATAAGGCCTAGAAAATTGCCAAATGATATTGCAAATCATGTCTTAAATGTTATTTATACGAAAATTGTTTGATAAGACATGTAATACATTTAAAACAAAATTATTTTAGTGCAAATTAATTTATTTTTCGAGTAATTTCGAACTTCAGTTCGATACACGTTGCCCAACGGTATTCCAAATATATTATACCTTCTTTTTAAAACGACTTGTCAAGGTCTGCAAATTAGCCATTCACTGCACTTATCATTTTAATATTTCCAGAATGTTTTTGCATATTTTGAAATATGGTAATATATTAAAGTAGAAGGGGGTTAATTCTAGTGAGTGGGCCGAATGCTGTAACAATCCGAACCTAATATTGGAACTGCAGGTTTGCACATCCATGCAAATAGAACTTTCTTCTTTCTTAATTTCATTGTTCATATTTTGCAATAGATTAGCAAACTATTTACCACTAAGGTATTTAGGTATATTTTATTTAAGGACGCTCTTAAACAGCTGTAGTCATTGGCGTCTTATTCAATGCAAGGCGATAAATTTTGCTCAGATGTCTCTTCTTTCAGCCTTGAAAGCCATACTTTGAATAAACCAATGACGGTTTCTCCACATTATAGTAATAGAAAGAAGAGGCCTCTGAGCAAAATTTACCGGCCGTTTCACGCCCTGAACTGATGACCTGAGATGTTAAAGAGCGCCCGTAAATAAAACAAATAAACAAAAATCCACATCACAGGTAGTTAATTTTAATAATGCCATCTGAATCCCAGAATACCGTTGTCATAAACTTTCCTTCTTTCTTTGGGACAAGTTCTTGTGTTCACTGTTTGATTGATTGCTCCTTTGTTTTAAGAAAACAGTAATGAATCCATGTCTCATCAACAGCTACAAATCGACTCAGAAAAGTCTTAAACCTCCAAAAACATTCATCCGAGACATTCTGTAAAACAATTTTCTGATTAACTGTAAGCAATATCTTCACCAAATTTTCCTCAGATGTTCATACAAAATTATATAAATACGTTGGTTGAGATCCCTATCATGTTTATTATCTCTCTGGTCCTTAATTTTCGGTTGCCATCTCTGTTGATGGTCCAAATGTTCGTTTTCACAACTCGCTCAAGCGCATTTCAATTCAGGAACCAAGAAAAGTAACATTTAACTTTGCCTTGATCTGAGTGGTTTCAAAGAAGTAGATTTTATGAGACCCTTATATCTGTTTCCTTCATTTAAATCGCAATGCGCATAAAGTATATTATGACAGTTTACAAATAAAAACTAAACAAGAAAAACAACTGACACTCTATACAACAAGTGTGAAAACGATGAAGTAAAATGTGATTTCGCAGTTCTGTCATTACGCTCCAATTACGTCACTTATCAAACAACCCTTCTGCATGATTAATGATCTGATTCAGAAACACGAGTCTAGTAGATTGGTGTCTTTGACTGATACCGACACAATAGATCGGCTTAGCCTCAGTGCATGTATCACTACTAAAGGGTTTAGTTTCCCAGTATTTGAGTATAAGCGGTAAGCTTGAACTTAATTTGCATGTTAATTTTCTCCTCTAAGCTACAAGCCTCAATGATTGCACGCGGTGCCAATGGGTCTGTTAGATTCAGGTTTCAGTAATTGTTTCGTCTATCTTGACTTGATACGTACCCGAATAGCGCTAAACCAAACACATGTTTGCTTATATTGGATATCATGCGCATATAGAAATAAATCTATAACTAGTTTACTTTTGTAAAACTATTGTTGCACTTACTGAAAAATTTTGTTTATAAATTTATTAGTTTGACTATATTTTTTTAAAAAAAATATTTACATTTTCTGTGTGAATTGTTTTTAAAATACTGCATGACAAACGAAAATGTTCAGAAATAATTAAAAGAACCCTAAAAGAGAACAATCTATGGAATCTTGGGTGCACGGAGCTTAATGGAGATCGACTCTTCAACCAAATTTGGTTTTAGGTATTGCAGTTTCAATGTTACAACTTAAAACTCTCGGGCCAAATCTGGTTTACAGGTGCTCCATGTTCTGTTTTTTGCTTAAATATATTATGCAAAACGTTTCATAAAAGTGTACTTCTTTCTTGGATGAATTATTACTGTTTTATTTAACCACAGGTATGTTATTGTGCATTAAAGATGAAAAAAAAAAAATCTTCCATCCAGATTTGATTTCAATTTTCAATGTTTTAAAATCTTTTTGTCTAAAATTATAATTATTTTTCAACTTTAAAATTCTGGTAACGCGAATAAAATGCTAACAATACATAAAAAAGTGTTTATTTTTCATGAAATCAGGCTTTCAAAGACACGGCGAAGGACAAGAAAGCAGACGATGAACAAATATTCCTTCTATGCATAGAACGCCTGATAAAAGTGTGATCCCATAGCTTACGAATGAAGGAAATAAAGAAAAAAACGTTTTCTGTACCCATCACTCTGCCTCGAAAACAAAAAAGGTAGGAGGAAGAAAAGCATGTTGAAAGGCATGCGGGCTTGGGCAAGAAAATGGATGGGTCTCAATGTGAATCTCACCTCTCTTCAATATAACTTGTGTGTTTTGGTTATTTTCTGGAGGGCATCCCATTACCTCTGGGATAGCTCCTGCCTCTTTGATGGAAATGACCTTCTCCTTTGCAACAGAGTCAATTCATTGGTTCTTCCTGGTCCTCCGTCGATATCACCTCGGAGATTTGAAACCTTTATGTGCTTCTGCTCCCTTCTTTTCATCCAGATATTACAGGTAATGTTAGGTGTCACACCGTTAAAAACGTCCCTCCCACAAACCAATGTCCACATCTTATTCCGTAACTTTCAGCTCTATCCTTTGACCATTTTGTGTCCATGATCTAAGACACGCACATTAATTATTAGAATGCGTATCGAATTGTTATTGCAAGTGAGATAGAGGGGGGCCAAAGAGCATGAGGCGTTTAGTAGTCTTAAACACACACACACACACACTGTAAGAACTGTTGTTTTGAATATTGACTATGAATGCGTGCTTATTGAAATAAGATGACCTCTAAAGAATACAATGACGTTAGAAAACATTCCGCAATTAAAGAATGTGTAGTGCAGTTTAGTTATGCACGGTGAGATTTTGATTGGCTTTGGAGTGTAAGTACACCTTGAAACTTAACACACTTTGTCGTTTTAGTTCTAGTGCTTTAGTGAGCTCAAAAATGTTTCCCACGTGCTTAGGAATTAAATTAAGATTTGTATCCTAAGAGAGATGATACTTGTCTTTCCTGAGTTTTATTCTCTAAACGATGTCTCTTTAACATCTCAGGTCATCAGCGTTCCATTCAATTCAAGGCGTGAAACGGTCGACAAATTTTGCTTAGAGGCCTCTTCCTTCAGGCTTGAGATTCTTTATCGTGCCGTAAATTACGACACAAGACCCACGGCTTTACTTCCCTTCCGAAGGAAGCCATACTTAGGATTTTTACGTCCGAAAAAATACATCGATCCCGCTCGGGTTTGAACCCGCGATCTTGGGTTTACGAGGCAAGTATGACGGCACTCCTAATGGCTGATTTCCCTGACTTTCAGAAGATATTTTTTTATTTAATTAAAATGGTATATACGGAGTTTCGTAGCAAAAAACTAGCTATTGGTACCGCTAGAGTAATTTTAAATTCTGTGTTACAGTTAAATCCCCACTCGTAATAACCTGATTTCACTGATTTTCAGAAACTATTTTTCTTGTTTGATTCAAATGGCACATGCCGAGTTTTGTTATGAAAAAACAAATATTAATGCTGCCAGATCGAGTTTTAAATGTTGGATTTCAGGTAAACCCCCAGTCCTCGTCAAGCTCTTCTGAGTAACTGGAGGATGATAACGAGTAAATATGACTCACTACTTGCAGCGCGTAGTCTTTTCGTTTGCCGACGTTAAGCTTTAGAGTAGAACGAGAATGACAGTAGCTTACTGCAAGCAAGAGGCAGTATAGTAAAATAATTAAAAGTTTTCATAGTATAAATTAGATATTTATATAATAAAATTACAGTCATTTATTGGTAGTGATTAAATGCTTTAAACATTGCAAAATCAACCTTTATTTCCATACAATATGACAGCTTTACCACATTTTCAATATAAATTCCGTTTGTATATTTGATGAAGAGAAGGAAATTTCACAACATAATTTTTTGTGATATCGTGTTGACTAGCTTTTCAGGAAATGTTTTCAAGATGGTTCAATAAACCTCTAAATCATATTTTACCAAATCAAAAAAGTCATAAATAGTACAGGTAATGTTCTGACATGGTTAATGTTAAGTATGGCTCTCGCCTGAGCTCAAACTCAGAATAATACAAAACTTTTAGTAAAGAAATCTCAATTTTAAATAGTTTAAATCACATTAAACTAGAGGTAGTTTAAATGCAATATTTCTTTTGAGTAATGAGGGGACAATTGGAATTATTTTCAACTTATACTCAAATATTATGGCGTATGGGGGTTATAATGTGGAGAACCAGTGCGCGTATTGTAGTACAGGGACAGTTGGAGAATTAAACGTGGGTAAAGTAATTCTGTGCATGCGCAAAAGCGCAACGCATTGTGTTTTGTTTTTTTTATAACGTTTTTTTGTGTAGTTGAGAGCTGGAACTTCAAAAGAGTGGACTTTGCACCTTCACCTCCAGGATGGTCACCTTCATGACGGACAAGTTGGGTACAGAATATTTTTTACGAATTGTAATTAAATTGTGATTTAGCACTGACTAATGTTCATATTTGCATAGACTGCCTTGGTCCATTATTTTCTTGTTTATATTTCACTTTGAGTAGGCATGGGTAAGATCTTTCTGGATAAATGATGCACTGTGTCCCTTATCTGGCGTAAGGATGATGTATCATGAGTAAGTGATATTTATGCCGGTGGCTCTACAGTGGGCCGTGACAATATCAATAAGCTGAACAATAGAATAATAATGTACAATATTGTCAAATGTTTGTTTACTGCGAAATCCCCAACTTGCGTCCTTTTTTTTCTTGTTTAATAATTGTTTATTTTGCATTTTCCAAATGAACAACGTTTACATTGTTTTATTTTCTGCGGCAATCGCAAAAATAAATATAGTTGTTTTAAAAAAAAAGTAATTAATTGCAAATCTGTATGCGCTATCATAACTACCGAGGGTGCCAAAATGTATACGCACTTTCACAGTAGATATCCATTTAATATATTTCAAAGTTGGACCGAAAAAGTGTAGTATGATGTTCTGTAAAAATATGCGACTCAAATACACTATGATAGCGTGACAGGTAAATCAACAATGAACAAATGAAGTCAAGATTATCGTATGATGTTCTGTAAACAGATGAGACTCACATTACGTTATGCTAGCGTTGCTACAACAAAATGGAGTCAAGGTTGTCGTATGAAAGCAGAAAGCAGTTTTAAAGTGGTATTGGAAAACCGAGAATGTTGTTGAAGGTCAAAGACAATGGACACGTGTGTACAGAACAGAACCGCCAACGCGAGTAACAATTGCACGCATTGGAAACAAATTTGAGACTCATAGTGCCGTATGCGATGTTCACAAGGGTAGATCTGGGAGACCTCGCACAGCTTAGGACGAAGAGGTCCGATTGAGTTTTCACCGCGTTCTCCGGATCTAACTCCGTTGAACTTCTCTTATAGGGAACTCTTAAGGATGTTGTATATTATGTTGTTTTGATTATTTGATTTATTTACGGACGCTCTTTAACATCTCGGGTCATAAGCGTCCCATCCAATTCAGGACGTGAAACGGCCGACAAATTTTGCTCAGAAGCCTCTTCTTTCAGGCTTGAGTTTTTTTTTTTCGTGCCGTAAATGTACGACACGGGACACACGGCTTTACTTCCCTTCCGAAGGAAGCCATACTTAGGATTTTTACGCCCGAAAAAATCCATCGATCCTGGTCGGGTTTGAACCCGCGATCTTAGGTTTAGAATGCAGTATGGTTATCACTACACCACTAGGACCGACATTGTTGTATACCGTAGAAAATCAGTTACACTGGGCAGCACTTCGGGAAGAATTGAAACGACACATCACAATCGCTGAGGATACTTTCCAAACGTTGCTCAATCAGTAGTTCAACGTACTCAGAAGTGTATCGACGCCAATGGTGGGCATTTTGGGCAACTGTTGTAACTGTAAAAGTATAAGATGATTAGTGCTGATCATTCTGTTTGTGTGAATTCAGTTTTGTTATGTTAACATAGTTTTTTCTTTGCTTGAAGTGTGTATATATTTTGGCACCCTCTGTGTATAGGTTTTAATTATGGTGGGTTCAAATGAAGCATAATTTTGTTAGTAATAAATTTTATTGTAATATAAATAATACTAGGAATTTTCTAGACATAGACTCCGCAAAAAATCCGTTCTTTTGGTTATATTTATTAAATTATACAATAATATATCTTTTAAATATTATTCAACCTACGTATTTAAAAAGTATTCATTTTTAAGTATACAACCGTTTTATTGTGTTCATGAATGTTTGAATGTAAAAATACCCTATTATGGGTGTTAACAATATCATTTTAAATTTATTTGAAAAAGTCGGTGGTTTATGTTTAAAGGCTAACAAATTGTTTTATTGATTTAACAGAAATCCAGATTAATGTATAGCACACACATCAGTAGCGGGTAAAATCAAAATCCAAACTCTCAACATGACCAGATATGCGTTTATTCTAGCGACTATGAAACCCGGAGCTAAAGATCGGTAGCCTGCCTATCCCGGCATGGGATCCCAGATTAATGTGGCTATTTATCTTGGCCCCAGCTGCGGCCAGGTCCAGAAAGACGCTAATCCGACACAAACACACACACACACACACACTCTATCCACCATGGCTTGTTACCTCGGAGTTAGCCAACAATTGCAGCAAATACATTGAGCTGTTTGTAACAGTTTGCAATGACAGTATTTTGCTGCATAAGAGAAAAACAGAAATATTTTAAAGTTATAGTAATAATTATAAATATCCCACTTTATATTTCGCTACAGATATTTTATTGTTCATAAAGTAAACACTAACAGAATTAAAATACTTTTATCTAAAGAATACTGGATAGTTATATTTCATATAGTTTGCGTATTTTAATGTAGATTAGGTGCTGCCTAACTGAAACCAAATGGTATGCAACTATTCTGCTATATAGTGGCGCTTGTAATGTGCAGTACCTAACAGCGGCGAGACCTCACTTTAGTGTTTATATCAAAAGGTTGGATTTAAATTATGCTGACTACAAACTAGCATGTGCGTTAAAGCGCATTGGTATGAATAGAGAACATTTTGGTACCTCAGCCTGCCTACACCCCCAATGGGGGCACTGCCGGAAGGAAAGATAAGGTGAGGAAAACACTGATCTGCCAGGACCCATGGGCGATGAGGCCAGGACTTAGACGGGGTCCCTAACATTGTTTCTTGATAGAACATCCCGATATAGACGGAACCCTCTGCTAAGAAGTTCGAGTTCCTCAGGAGGATCTTTTCCATAACAGAATATGGTGCAGAAATCTCTTAAATCGCAAGTTATCGTCACTCCGCACTATCCCGCCTCGTCCTGGCACTTTTGAAGTTTTAACAGAATCAACGGAATTAAATTATATGAAATTGGAGAGTGGAAAATTCGACGAATAGAAAGATTCGTCCCCGCTATTCGCCAAAGCGACTAAGGGGAACGACGAAAAACTCAAGGGCAGAATTAACCGGCCACAAGGAGTTTGAACCTCGGACTTCCAGAAGTAAACCCCGAGTTTTACCTCCTGAGCCACCTCGCTCGGTGTATGTGTTGCTTTTTTGACTGAATTTTTTATATTAGCTGATTTGTTGCATGTTTAGATAAGCATATAATGAAGACGTAACATTTGATATGAATGTTGGGGGGGGGTCTAGGATCGATTACATTCTGACATTATCAACAATTTCCCTTTTGCGCTTTTATAGCGTTTAAAGCAGTTTTACTGCTGAGACATCACAGGTAGTGGATAGTGATGATTATGAGATTAATTGGAAAATTGGAAACGGATATTTTTTAAGTAAGAAAACGTCCCATGCCTAATTTACAGTATCTCACAGACATTTTCATTTTATAAAGAATGGGAAAACTTGAAAAAATACGGGAAGGACGGTCCAGGCGGGAATCAAACCCCGGAACTTCCGCTCTCGAGTCCGAACCTTAACGACCTCTGTCTTGGCGTACACCGCCTATAATGCCTTGGCAGTACAAATGGGCGCTAAACAAAGATTGTGTTTTAAAATTTACTTATTTCCAATTAAAAGAATATTTCAATAAAGTTCATGAAATGCTTTATTTCAAGCTATGGGCATTTACATTTATGGTGGTTTCTTTTTATTTGTTCTATTCATCTGTTTGATGGTTTGCTTATGTTGCTTTTAGTACAATTGAGTAACAATTTTCGATAGTCATCCTTCATACGTGGACTGACAATTGAAATGATAATCTTGAATGATGTCTAATCAATTTTTAATTTATAAATCTTGCATCATTATATAATTTCCAATTTCATTTAATCTCATTTTTTCCCTCAGTATTCCATCATATTTCAGTTTTTGCTTCATTAAGTCTGCTGATATTTATATTGTTGTATATAACTTAATCTGAGTATTTTATAGTTTTATTATCAAATAGCTCCATATATATTAATAAATTTATTAATTTATGACATCCCAAAAATTTAAATGTATTTTCTGTGCAATGATACAATATTCAATCATATCCATAGATTTTACGGGTCTCTTGTCCATAAAATTAATCATCTTTGCTGTATGTTTTAACGTTGTAAGATTTACTTTTTAATTCAATTCGTTCTCTCTGCAGCGCATTTTTTATACTTTGATAAAATTATTTGCTATTCTGCAAATAGAAAAGTTCTGAAAAACTTCTTTCTCAAAAATCGAATAATATATTGCTGAAATTGATCACTTCAACTCAGTCCCAACCTAAACTGCTATGTAACAAGCAAGCTCAACTTTGTGCAAGTTTTGTTTGGCACTCCCGTGATAATACCGCAGCGTTTAGAAACATAACCCTCCAGGATTTGGCTTAGGAGAGACAAATTATCTTTTGCAACAGGAGCAAGAAATATTTAACATTTAGTTTTTAATTTAATTTGACATTTTAAAATAACAACATACAAATATTCACATTTCAAAAAATGAGACCTTATGTTCAACGTTTTACAAACTTCAATTTCAGCATAGTGAAACATCATAACTGAATATCCACTACACGTTACCACTAACTTACGAGCAAATTAAAACATTGACAATAAGTAAAAACCTAATTACATGTACCTGCTGCCTTTAAGTAGCAATTCTCACAGAAATGTTTTTAAGAAATAATTCCCCAGCACTAAATACCGCAAGATACAAAGAAAGAAATTAAGTTTATGTCTTGAAAATATTTAATATCCATATGATGAATATATTACGTTGAACAGTATCATTAGACGAAAATTAACTTTGTCCCAGAGCAACAAATTAAAGTTTGAGGCGGTTGCAGGAGGTGCCACTGATGAAAAAAGTTTAAATTATAATATAAATTCCGCAATTGCGGCTCCCATCTGATAAACACAATGCCAAAATAAACTACGATACCCGAGAATCAAAGGGAAACCAAGCTAGAAATAAAAGTCAAGACGTTTATAACATGGGAAAGATGACGTCACGCAGCCAACACAATCGATAATCGTTCACCAAAGAGCTCTTAGGCCAATAGGGAAATACCACACAGTGGCTGGTGAACATATTGAGGAAGGAGAAGAGATAGGGAAAGTTTTATTTACGGACGCTCCTTAACATGGCAGGTGTTAGCGTCCCATGCAATTCAGGAAGTAAAATGACCGATAAATTTTGCTCAGAGGCTTCTTCTTTCAGGCTTGAGGGTTTTTTTCACTTAACGTAAATCTACGACAGAGACCCCGGCTTTACTTCCTTTGAAAGGAAGCGATACTTAGGATTTTACGCCCGAAATAATCAAACGACCCTGCCGCGATCTTTGATCTACGAGGTACCATTAGATCACTAAAAGAACAGGAAAGGTAAATTCAGTAATTAGGAACACGCGGTAAATAGCGCGACGATATGAAGATCGGTTAACTGGATTTTCAACTTCTGAAATATATTTAAATTATACCATGTAGGCCATAATTTGCAGCTCTGTCTCAACTCTTACATTTAAAATTTCTGTATTTTGTGTTCTTTGTATTTATAGTTGGTTTTAGACTTTTAATATATATTTCTTATAACTCCAATCAGATATCAAGGAATGGCCTTACGTTTCTTAATCCCAACAATTTTTCCATATTGCCTGAGAATCTAAAAAAATAGGTGGAAATCTTTATTAAATTCTTTACATTCTTCTATTATCTGCTTTAATACAAATACAACGCGCGTGCAGGTTTTCTATTTTATGAATCCTAGCTTCTTCTAAGAGGGCGTTGGTGTAACATTTTAAAGTCCTGTCATTATTTTTGCATAATTCATTAATTAAACTGTTTTGTCTATAATTTGTACACTCGTTCTTATCTCCTTTTATGAGTACAGAATTAATATTTGCTAACAAATACACTTGAATCTAAAATAAGATCTACATACTCTAATGATATAACAAATTATTACCAAATACTTGGAATGACATTATTTTCTAGTCATAGAAATAAATTTCGAGCGTAATAAGTCATTCACCCTTCTGCATAGACGCAACAAATTATGAGACAACACTAGTATTCATATCTCACGTATCTGAAATGGAAGATTGGATTCTGAAATTTTTAGAACTAATCTGGTCAACTGTGCGCTGATTAGAGTGGGGTTTCTTTTTATGAAGATAGGTCTTTTCAGCTCGTTCTTCCAATGATAAAAACCTAATAATCTTTCATGAATAAAATAAGCTTCATTCAGAAAAAAAAATTCATTCAGCAAGATATCTTTTACCTATCTTTAGCAAGATGAAAGGCGTTGAAAGAAAGTAATCGGAGCTGTTTGAAGATAGTAAGAGTGCCCTATGTGACACTCTTTAAGAGAAAAAGATGCCCATTAATATCCGTGTTTCACATTGCATATTAGGAAAAAGTTTGATCCATTATTGTCTATAATACAATGAGAGGATAGGTTTTCTGTAATTTAATTGAGCTTAGCAAAGGTTTGTTGTTAAAAGAAAATCGCCTCAGAAAAACTCTAGTTGCATTCTCCAAGATAATTCCAAAATAACGTTTTTTCCTTTCAATTTCATTATACACAAGTAAATATTTGAGATTATTATCGATAATAAGTTCTAGAAAAAGTCGAATATTTGAGGTTATGTTAATAAGTTCGGAAAAAATAATCAAATATTTGAGGTTATGTTAATAAGTTTAGGAAAAATATTCCTATTGAAACAGAGTTAATAGTAATGAAAGCCTTCTTGAAATGAAAACTGAACATTTGAGATGCAACATTTATTGTGAACTGTTTTATCATTATTTATCATATTTAATTTCACTATATAATTATTAGCTGTGCAATTATTGTAATTAATTTATTTTCCATACTGAGATTAAGGGTTTGATGTAAGCGTTTGATTGGTTTTACTTTCCTGGCCTTATATTATTTCTTAATTTTTTGGCCATATTGACATGGCTGTGTTTACTAGTGCTCAAGCATGGCTTATTGACATGGCTGTGTTTACTAGTGCTCAAGCATGGCTTAATGTAGCTGTACTCAAACTGTGGGGCCCGCGATACTTGTGAACGTTTGGAACCCTTTATTTTATTTTATTTTATTTATTTATTTATTTATTTTTATTTTTGGTGTTGATGATGAAAACTTTCACAAAGAGCTTTAATGTTTACTCTCAGGACCGAAGTGATCTAGACAGTTTCAGTAGCAACCTTTGACAGAAACTGCTTATCCTCCTATAACATCGTCTTTAAATGCGTGCAAACCTACATGAAAACGCCCTTTTGTTCGGAATCAGCAGTCTTGAAACCCACCGTGCACAAACACTTCTCATATGCAACTTTTTAGTTGCCTACGTTTGAGTTGCACCCAGTGAAATTCTCAGAATTTATGAAAATGTTCTTAACGATCCTCTCTCACAATGACTGAAGCGGTGTTAATGTTTTCTTCCATTTGAACACAAACAGGAGCTCCGAGTTCACCTTCCTTTGCAATTGATTGCCTCCCCTCTTTATACATTTTAAAACATCTCCTAGCTGTGCAATAAGGAAGAACAAATTCTCAATAGACCTCATGTAACATTGCAAAGGCCTCGGCTGAAGATGTGAGACGAAAACAGAATTTCAGAGCAGCACATTGTTCGTCAGGTGTCACCTTGATGGAACAGCAAGTTACAAAATGAAACGAGTGCCGTATGTACATTATGTAAAGACGCTTGTAAAAATAGTATCATCATTCTTTATTGAGCACTTCTCGTATACTGTAAAAGGATAGACTATAATAAAATACAAACATTGAAAAAAGGGAATATGTTTGTGTATAGCTTTAAATTTTTAAAATCATTGATGAAAAACTTTATAATCAAATTTAAGATTTATTTTGCAGATAAATTTAGGAGTCTGCGTCAGTGACTAGTCTTTAAAGGAAATTCACGTACAAGGACAGTTTGAGAGAGCTGGTTTAATGGATCTGGTGCCAGCATGCCATGTGTAATTGTTCGCTTATTCTCTTCAGCCAAATTTAATACTGCAGAGGGACGATTAGAGTTATATGTAATTTTCTTGGAGTTTACACCAAGCCCTAACTTTCTTTCAGCACCTTTCATTCACTTCACGATTACATTTCTTCCCACTGGAATATTTTCATACCAAGAGCTATGAAATTTATCAGTTTTTTTTTTTTTTTTTTTTTTTACTTTTATCGAAGTTTTTGAAAATTTGTCAGCAAAGTTAGCGCCATCAGTACTTACTCCATGTTTTAAACTTTTTAGACAAAGTATCTTTTTAGTATTACCCCCTCGTGTGTGCTAGAAGCAGAAATAAATGTGAAACGGTTCTCTTTTTATGCAAATGTAGAATTTGTGTGTTTGTGGTATCTACCAGATATGTGTAGCCAGGATAAATATATAGGGATGGATTGGAAATAATATAAAAAACCTTTTATCAAGTACTTTCTGAGATTAATTAAAGGAACTGTATATTGGGAAAATATATTTGTGATATTTATTTTCTGTAATTGATGATTGATAATTGATGATTCCATGTACCTGGTTATGTTCCGAGGCAAAGTAATATATACCTGAGTACCGAAAAAGTTCATCTTATATACAAAACTCCCTGGTATCAGAGAAAATCGGTGTATTGAAACCATGCTTCATCATTAAAGAATATTAAGCATAAACATAAAAATCACTTGCATATAGTGACCTTGTATGCTTTCAAGTTTAAACTGGCAATTTAGGAAGATAAACTGATGTGTGCGAATGTCAATTTCTAAATAAAAAAAATGCCAGGAAATTGTGGATGTAGCATTTTCAACATCACCTGTTACAAAGAACGTACTTACTTTCATTTTAATCCGCTTCATTTCATAAACTTCGCCGGAAGTTATCTCGTATTAGCAGCCTGCCAGCTGCCATTATACGGCCGACAAAACCATGGCAGACCCAGTATAATAGTTTATACAAATAAAAATATTACGTAAATAGTACATAATGGGGGTTTAATTTGCTTAAATAAGTCCGTGTGCATGTCCTATTTATTTCTTACACGATCTAATCAGTTTCTAGTTTAACAGATTAAGTGTATCAAATTTCCTTTAATAGTTTAATGTATAACTTATAATACAGAGGATGCCAAAAAATATGTACCTATACACATTTCAAGCAAAGAAAAACTGTGTTAACATAATAACTGAATTCACACAAACAGAAATTGATGAGCACTAATTATCTCAGACTTTCACAGTTACAACAGTTTGCCCAAAATACCCACCATCGGCGTCGATACACTTCTGAGTACGTTCAACTACTGATTGAGTAACATTTGCGAAAGTGTCCTCAGCGATTGCAGCACGTGCCGTTTCAATTTCTTCCCGAAGTGTTGTCAGTGTAGCTGGTTTTCTACGGCATACATCATCCTTAAGAGTTCCCCATAGTTAGAAGTTCAACGGAGTTGGATCCGGAGAACGCGGTGGAAACTTAATTGGACTTCTTCGTCCTATCCAGTGCCTTGGATTCAGTGCGCGGGGCTTGTTATTATGCGAGGTCTCCCAGATCTGCCCTTGTGAATATCGCATACGGTACCATCAGTCGGAAATTCTTCTCGAATGCGTGCAATTGTTACTCTCGTTGGCGGTTCTGTTCTGTACACACGTCTCCATTACCTTTGAACTTACACAATAATCTCGGTTTTCCAATACAACTTCAAAATTTCTTTCCGCTGTTCAAACGATAATCTTGGCTCCATGTTGTTGTAGCAACGCTATCATAACGTAATGTGAGCCACATCTGTTTACAGAACATCATACGATAATCTTGACTTCATTTGTTAATTGTTGATTTACCTGTCACGTAGCAACGCTATCATGATGTATGTGAGTAGCATCTGTTTACAGAACATCATACTACGCATTACTGTTGTTTTTCAGTGTAACTTTGAAATATGTTAAATAGATATCTACTGTGAAAGTATGTATACATTTTGGCACCCTCGGTATAATACTACAGTTTTTAATCTCTTTCCCCTTTTTCGGCTTTTCAAAGCTCTGAATTTGTAATATAAAATATTTCATGCAGAAACTTCAGACACATTTTCAACCATAAGATAGAGAGGCGCAGTTGTGGAGAAATCTCCCGTACTTTATATCTGTCATGCTTGCCCGCATGCACAGCTCTTCTCCTTTAAAGACTCCTCGAATAATCTCCAGCAGAGGGGGAGCGATATTCTTGATGACCTGGAGGAAGGTGCGAGATTCGCGTTTTCAATGACCAGCAGATATCACCCTATTAGTGAGACGACATACATCGCCCAGTCTATGGCAGCCTTCTCTCCTTTCTCCAGATTATATTCACGCACATCCTCCCGTGTAATATTAAAAAGAAGCCAGAATGTGAGCTGGATTGTGAAATTGCTACCATGGAAAACATTTCAGCTTCGCTCGTAACTGATGTTCTGCTCTGCTTCATTTCTTAAAGGGAATGATAATTGAAAGTATAATTTTAGCTCGCATAGAAAGTACCTCATGCTTGGGAAAGTCTGACGTAAAGATCTTTTCTTCGTGTGACCAAGAAAAAATTGTCCAAGTGCATTAAAAAGGTTTCCTACAGGCTATAACAATATTGTTACACAACTAAAAACAAAATGATATGACATTTCATAATCCATTCCTCTGTTATAGTTTTATATGGCATTACATGCAACAAAACTTTTATTCGAAAGCCGAAGAACTATTCTAGAACAGTTCTTAATATTAAATGGTCTGAGCATAAACTATTATATAATTCTTATTTTTACTTTATCTGATTACTTTCTGAAATATATAAATAAAGGTGCATTTCTAAATATTATGCTTTTTGTTTTCTAGTAACTCTTTCATTAAAAATATATCAACACCAAAATAATTAAAATATGAAGATAAAAATATCACAATATATCCGGTGAAAGTTTTTTTTGAATGGTGTTTAACGCCCGTTTTAACTACAGAGGCGCCACAGGGGGTGGACACTGATGATACATGAAAATGAAATGTTATATTAGGAATGAATTTTTTTAAGGAAGGAAACGTTCCAGGCCAAAGTTTAGGGTACCGTCCCGGCATTTTCCATTTACGAGGACTGAGGAAAACCTGGGAAAAACCTCAGTCATTGAGGACAGTCTTAGCGGGATTCGAACCCCAGGCCTCCCGCTCACGAGTCCACACCTTAATGACCTCGGCCACCCGTGGCGGTTTGAAAGGTGTATACATGATATTTTTAGAACCAGCAAGAGATGTCTATGAAAACAATGAAAAACTTATGACACATTTCTTTTATTTTTCATAGATTTGTAGAAAAATATTTTGAAAAAAAAAAAAAGACGGCAATCGCGCCCTCCTGATGTCTATACCCCTCTCATCGGGTATAAACGAATAATGAGTAAGTGAGAAGTGAAACGAATAATGAGAAGTGGCAGTCTTTCATTTTCCAGCACAATGAGACTGTACCTGCAAACCATGAACAAATTCAAGATAGGGACATTAAGAGAGCGGGTGTTTGTTTATAAGAGTAGCTCTCGAGGTTTTAGAATGCAGAGCAAGTAGCGACTGCGTGGGCGAGTGTCAGACAAGAGTCTAACTGTCCAGTCCTTGCTTATCTTATACGACCTTCTATCCTCCTTCTTGTTCTGCCATTTTAAACGTAACCAGCTTCCCAGGGTGAGGCGGACTGCTTGATGCTTCCAGCCTTCATTTGTCTTCTGTCACCGTTCTTGATTGCAGATTACAGAGACTGTCTTACTCTAGTGAATTCTGCTTTCTAAATGTCTTTAAGCTTTTGTTGCTGTCAGCATTATGTTGTTTAAATTGTAATTATATTCAGTTTATATATTATCCTCATTTTGCTGCGCAATCGGATTGATTTTGACAACGGAAAGTACTTCCCTTCGTAATAGACGCTGGAAGTGCCTGCCATCCGCTGAGACATACCTGAATCATTTTAACAAGCTTTTGAAACATTTGCCCCAATTCATTACACAAAATATTGTAAACTGCCTCTCTTGTATTTTGTTTTACTGCTCCAGATTTCATGGCTTATAATTAGTTTTTGAGATTTCTTCACAAATATAAATCTCACGGATTAAAATATGGCACAAACCGGAACTAAAAATTTTGCCTTCTCATTTACTTCACTGTACACGCCACGCAAAACTGCAGTTTCTCTAGTTACGTATTATGTCATGCATAAATTACCCATATTTTGCTACTGTACGTGTAAAATTACTAAAATTCTGATTAAGTATCTCGTTTATGTATCGCTGAACATCAAGAGTACTTGCTTAACATATGGGCCCAATGATGCAGCAAGCGCAAATTGCAGTCATAAAATGGAAGTTCGATTACTCGACTAGAATTGACATTACCCCGGTACCTATGTTTTCCGAGTTTACAAATCCTAAGAGATTAAAATTATCTTCATCTCTCAAAAAAGACTAGGATCAAGTAGTTCTTCACGCACATGCTACCCTTTTTTTTTTTATATTTATTTATTTTGGTTATAGTTAAACGTTTCTCATAACGGAGGAGATTTAAAGATTCACTTTTCCTGGGACTTGGGGCAAGACCACGGAGGTGGTCACATGTTTGATTAATCAATTACAAAACCTCTTTCTCTTTTTTGCAGGTGGGAAAACCTTGGGTTTCATTTTAGATACAGCAGTAACTTTATAGTTGAAGATGTAGTAGCTGAGTGGCTTTATACGCACTTCTAACAGATACATTAACTGGCGAGATAATCGTGTTATAGACTTACGAGAAGTTGATAGCCTTTTTCGTCGAGCTTTTACTCTGTTAAAACCCATTTCTGTTTTGTCTTAGCTTATTGTCAATGAAAATGCCTTGGGTTCCAACTTTGTTCACCACTCTAAAAATAGTACTTTACGATTGATATGTTACCCCCAAATTTTAAGACGAAATTCTTTTACATTGCTTGTGTTTTCTTTTGCACATAACAATCATAAAAAATAATTCTCTTTGTCCTAGTGTATAATCTCTCTCTCGGCATACTCCTTTTATTTTATTTGTTTATTTATTTATTTATTTTATATATGAAAATGAACTTCAGTATCATTTTGTAGAAAAGGAATTAAATTGCATAATAATAATAATAATAATAATAATAATAATAATAATAACGTATTATCCAAACATGAGTTTACTCACCTCCCTAAATACATGTTATATTTTATTTCATTTTAATAGTTATTTGTTACTTGCATAACATCTACATTGCAATGTACTAAGTTATAATTTGTCGTGTCAAATAATATTAATTTTAAACCGATTGGTTGATTACTTTGCTGCAGAAAGAACAGTATTTATGTTATGCTAACAATATTATGTTGACAAAACTTTTTAGACATACATCCAAAACATTCACTTCTCATGCTTTATAAAACAGCAGAGTCAAATTGATACAGTATAACATTATGTGGTAAAATTATGTTACTTAACATGTTTGTAACTGTCATTCATATGATAATGCCACTGTGGAAATCTGTGCATTGATATTTAAAGCGCATTTCGTTTCAAAGGAACTATCATTAACTTCGCTTTTTATTTTCAATTAATGCCACACTTGTTAAATGTTCTTCACAAGCATAACCAACATATACAGTAGATAATCACACTAGATATCTAGTAAAAAAATTCGATTGCAATTATAAAAAAGCAAAACGTTAATCACAAGAGCATTTAGGTCATAGACCATGTAGAAGAAACATAGAAAGATTAAAATAAATATAACAGATCTCTAGGGAAAAGAGAGGAAAATATTGACAAAGTATAAATTTGCAAAGAGTAATAATAAATCAAATCCTAGGTAAATTGAATTAAACAAACATCGAAGTATGAAATAAATAATTCTAATTTTTTTAATTGTTTAACGCCGGTTTTATGAGGACTTAGGAAAATCTGGAAGGAATCTAAGTCAGGGAGAACGGTCCTGGTAGAAATCGAACCCCAGACCTTTCGCTCAAGAGTCCGCGCCTTAATGACCTCGGCCATCCATGGCGGAAAAAAAAAAGATTATGATATATAAAGAAAATGTAATGGAAGAAATCGAAAGAGATCTAATAACCACAAATAAATTTCAATTTACAAATATAAGAATTCATGACAAAAAAATGAAATTAAAGGCGAAAAGACAAGAGTAAGAAGCGTAAAGAAAATAGGGAATGAAATAAAGGCACAAATAAGGCAGTTAAGGAAAGCTCTCATTTCCCCAGTAGAGACAGACAAAAGAAAAACGCTGTGGTTATCATTGGCAGCGCTGAGGGTGTAATTAGTGTCCTGAATATAATGAAGAAATGTCGTTTTTTATTCCCCTCATACAACCCCAATTTGGTTATTATTTTTTTCTTTCTCTTACTTCTTAATTTAATGAGAGATTGTGTTAGATATAAACCACGATTAGCACAATGAAGAAACAGCAATTGTATACAAAGCTTCCTGCAGCTCCTCCCCCCAAACCTGCTTTCACTGCGTTCTCAAAGAACCTGAATTTAAGCTAAAGGTGGAGGAAAGTTAAACAACGCAGAGAACGTGAAGAGGAGAGATGGAATAAGAGGGGAAACTTGGTGCAATCATTTAAGATTATGAAAGGCGAAACCGATTCGTCTTTTGTGACTTTTCTTTTCTTTTCTGTGCTTTTTCATTATTTTCCTCCAGTCCTTGGCTTTGCACTAATATTCGTATCGATATATCAAACATACTTAACAACATGCATATCTAACTTAATCGGGGTTTATTCCCACCAATGAAATGATTAAGATTTCTCAATGAAAATAGTTGCATAATTACACCATCATCAACATTTTCCGCTTTAAAACCATGAGGCTCATTCTAATCTTATATATAATTGCTATAGTTGCTTGTTTAAAAAGTTGTAACCAGGTCCATCAATATAAACTGAAATTTACTCATTATAGAACAAAGGACGTATAAACATTACACAACAAAATGGGATAATTTGCTTGTTTAGTTTTGTTTATTTGCGTACATAATTTTACAACAAAATTAATTTTTAAATTAATTCTGAAGGTGAATTAAAGGATTTAATCTATTAATTTAAAAAATTTAATGATTCCTTAATTTCTTCACGGTTATATATATAGCTATACTCTTTAAGAATGTAATTTCGACTACTTCTAAAATTCCTCCTTCATTTTAAAGTTCGAAATTCGCATTCCTATAACAGCATAGAAACAGTCTTAACCTATAAAATTAATTTTAATTCCTCTTCTGGTATTTTAATGATTTCTTTATCGAACCGCGTACATAATTAAATTTTTAAAATTTTCATCTATAAAAAAGAAAATATTGCAACAAGATATAACTGTTAACTTCTTCAATAATATTACCCTCTAATATAATTGTATCTCTTTTAGTATTTGGTCCGCTCAAGGTAGAGACTTTAGTTTTTTCTATATAGTGAAAATACGTTGTTGCATATTATTAATTTTAAACAAAGCCTTTTGTAGTATATACTGTGAACTAGATGTAAGAACTTGATAATTCACAAATAATAGGCATTTGAATTTTAAAATTTAAATCTAATTGTTTCTGCCAATTCATTATTACATTGTCGGTCCTGGTGGTGTAGTGGTTACCATACTAGCCTCCTAAACCCAAGATCGCGGGTTCGATCCCGGCCAGGACCGATGGATTTTTTCGGGGCGTAAAAATCCTAAGTATGGCTTCCTTCGGAAGGGAAGTAAAGTCGTGGGTCCCGCGTCGTACATTTACGGCATGATAAAGAACCTCAAGCCTGAAAGAGAGGCCTCTGAGCAAAATTTGTCGGCCGTTTCACGCCCTGAGTTGAATGGGACGCTGATGACCTGAGCTGTTAAAGAGCGTCCATAAATAAATCATTCAAAAAAATTATTACGTTAATTTTATATGTATATATAACTAAACTAACAAGAACGAGAGAAGGATAAATACATAAAACACACTCACACAATTTTTGCTGTAATCTTCTTCAAAGGTAAAAGATAAGTGTCCCAATTGTACTCACGAGGATTGGTGGACCCAGTTTCAGTCCCCCTAACTTAAAAAAAATCCCTAAAAAATCGAACCCGGGCTTTTCGACTAGCAATCAGCAACGTTAACCACTAGACCAAGGAGGCAGTCAATCGTACTAATCAAACTTAAAAGCCGTTTAATAAACATCTCTAAAGGATGGCTTAGGTGGTAAATCTGACTTTTCTAAGTTGAGAATCTTATAAGCTATATTAGAAGAAAGAATGCTTTATGTAAAGATTTCAAGAAATGCAGTAAAATGACTTGACAACCATATTAATTCAACAATGTATAGTTAACGTACTAGGGATGATGCTCTTTCATAACATGTAGTAAAACATTGGTCTCGGGGATTAATGTATGGAAGAACATGCAAAAGCTACAGGTCAGCTACAAACTGTCTCGTAGACCCAAGATCATGGGTTCAATCCCTGTCAGGTCGATTAATCTTTTCGGGCGTAAAAAACATAATCGGACGGCAGGTAAAAGTCATGGGTCTCGTATCGTAGATTAACTGAAGGTAAAATAACCTCAAGCCTGATAGAAGAGAATTTGAGCAAAATGTATCGCCCTGAATTGAATGGGACACTAATGATCTGAGATATTAAATAGCGTCCGTAAATAAGCCAAATTAACAATAAGCACTGTTCACTCAGAGGGTTAATTGTTTGAACAAAAGCGAGAATAAGCTCTTCAGAAACCAATTTGACCCTTTTCAGCCACAATCCAAAAAGTTTTCTAGTTCTCTTGGTTACAGCTGAAACTGGAGGGGAAGCTCAATCAGTCCTGTGTCTAAATTTGACAGCAACAAAGATCTCCACCAACTCGCATAGTTAGCAGCCCATTCCTGGGAAAGCAAGGTTAGTTACTATATTTTTAATTATAAGGGAATTTTAATAATTACATTACGGGTCAGTATTAGCATTACTATTTTCCAAACTTCGTGAATGCATTAAAGAGAAAAGAAGAGGTAAACTAAAAGTCTTTCATAAGGGCACAAGAATATCGTTCCTTAAGTGCAATTCATAGTGCTGGTTTTTAGCCGGTGTCTCATTCATAATATATCGGATATCCCGATATAGTTCAATTTATTTTTAAAGACTGATAAAACTGTCACAGCGATATTACTGTCATAATTCAGCAATTGTTCTATGATCATGACACCAAGAAAAGAACATAGGAGGAAGAATAAATGTTGCACAATCCATGTATATTAAGAGAATATATCTTAGCTTATAAAATGTGAATACTTATAATATATACACCATCACTTGGGACGGTTTGTTATCGGACCCCACATTGGTGATACCAAATTATGAAGCGGTTAGATGTGTTGTCTGTGCTTCAGTGACATTAATTTCTTAGGGGACTATCCGGCTATTTTGTTGATTCGTACTCAACATGACAGCAGTATAAATAATAACACGAAGAGACATAATATGGGTATGTAATTTATTATGCTTAAGATCTTTCGCGTTCTCTGGTGTTCTGCGTACGATAGACCTTAATTATGTAGAATATAAATTTTGCTAATGCGACTTCCAAGAAGTTTAACTGATGTATCTGAACTGAACTCAACTCAACTGCTTAACTGACGAAGTGTGTTTCGCCGCTTGTAAAACTTGCAAATGAGTATAAGTGTCCCCGCAGAGTGTGAAACTTAAAATGCGTTACTTAAACTGAAGCGTCTGCGTGAACCGCCTCTAACTGCGTCGAGCTGCGTGAACTGAAGTGGGTCTTGTTATCTGACTACTGCATGCTCCAGCCGAGCAAACGCTTCCTTATACATTAAATTCAAATCTAGTAATCGTTGACTTGACGACGCCAGAGGGGTTCACCCAACAAGTGCAGGTCTTGCGCCTTGGTTTAAAAGTTCAAAATATACATTTACTATAGACTGATTTAAATTCACTTGCCAGCACGTGCCATTCCTTATTATTTGAAAGTTTAAAACTCTTGTTGACATTGGCTAGTTTAAAGCTAGCTGTAAGAATGCCTGTCGGGTTCAAAGCCCTAACGAATTTAAAAGTTCATGACTTTGTTAACCCTCTAACGGCAGTCCTTTTAAAAGCAACATCACACTCGACCCTCGGGTTCACTCTTGCCCTTTATGTAGAGTTTTATGGCCTCTTTGGCTTTCCAAGCTACCGTAAACTGAAAACACCAGAGAATTTCTCTTTTATTGACATACTAGTCATATGTTAAAGTTATATCTTATAATACACTTATATACATACATGATAATTACATTACTAATTACAAATCATAAAATATTATGATTGGGTTTGCAACATACGTATTATATTATACTTTTTCTCGCCTACTAAGGAATAGGAAACTATCATTATTCCCCAAAAGGTATCTGTATTTGAATCCTAAAACTTATCACTATTCACAGCACTCTGAAAATATTAAAGCCAATGAAACAACTACATAATAATATAGAACGATAAAAGGAGAATAAAAAACAATGCTTTAACTTGGTGTTAACTTTTGCTCACAAAATTCTCAACTAAAACCGCCTCAGCACACTGCGGCATCATCGAGAGGCGTATTTGGATTTCAAAGTAAGGTCAAGCATCTGAGTAAATGCAATCTGCTAACAACAAAGGAGCGCAAAAAAATAGAAAGGAAAGGAAAAGATAAGAGGAAGAACATGGCAGCTTCTGAGGGAGACTAAAAAAAGAAGAAAGGAAAAAAAAGAAAGGCGACAAAAGAAACAAGGGGGAGGTCATCTCTCCTCATCTCCTGGGTTACCATGGTGACGAGGCCGGTGTGGAAGGAAAGGGGGACAAAAATTATTAAAAAGATGGATCATCACGCATTGATCAGCCTTCCCCACATGGTCCGTCTCGGCCTACCCTCGCCGTGCCAGAAAGAAATTTGCTATCCAATTACAAATAAAAAAAGGCGACGTGTTATCCTTTGTAGGCACACCCTTCGTCTCATTTCATCTAACCAAACCCATGCTGCACTTTCTCTAGTAGCGTTTCTTTCACGCGATTAGGGCATTCGATGTGAGAGATCCCTGTGTCAGCAGTTGTAATCGAAACATAAGCTAGGTCTTATATTTTTAGAACAATAAACAACTTGCCAAACATATTCACTAATCTTGGGGTTTGGTGTTGTAGAGCTGTGGGAAGTTCGGAAATACAAAGCAGTCCTAATCATTTAACTTTGGTTAATTTATAAATATTTATGATTTTCATAAAGTTATAATAGACATTGGCGAATAGAACAAATAAGAGTAAGGAGAAAATATAAACCAAGGAGTTAAAACGGTTATTTCTGATATCACCGGCACTTTTTAAAGTATATATGAACAACGGATATAAAATAATAAGTATTAGAAACAAATAACTAACAAGAATATTATCTGCACACGTTCGGATGCTTTTGGTTGACTAGCAACTGCAATTAATACAGAAAGCCTTTAACGAATAAAAGGAGATACTTAAAACCATGACGTTTTAAGGAATAAATTATAATGGTGTTAAATAAATAATTATCACACTTTGCTTTGACAACATTCCTTTACTTCTTCTCATGATTTTGATGATAAAGTTGGACCCTATGCACCTGTACAAGAGTTTCTACTTGTAAACCTTTTTTGACAGATCCTTCAGAATCGCCTCCACAGCCTTCACCACTGCTCCTGATGATAAAAATGCCTCCTATGAAGTGTTCCTTTAATTTGGGGAAAAGGAAAAGCTGACACGGGGCCAAATCTGGACTATAGGGAGGGTGAGAAATTCACTTCATATTGATTTTTGTGAGATATTCAGCAGTAACATTTGCGATATGCGGCCTTACAGATTTTTCAGGACTTCCATGTACTATAGCTCAGTTACAGTTGTGTGTGCAGGTACAACATGTTGGTAAGTCCTTCCTTGAATATCGAAAAATGAGATGACCATAACTTTCCCAGCGGAACAACCAATTTTGAGTTTTTCGCGTTGGTGATAAAGGATATTTCCACAAAGACATTTGTTGTTTGCTCTCAGAATCGAAATGTTGTAGCCAAGTTTCATAAGCAGTAATTGCTTTGAAAGAAACCTCCAATCTTTCTGTAGCATCATTTTCCACTGCATGCAAATTTCCCTTTGCTCGGGAAGCGGCCGTCTTGGAACCCACCATGCATAAACACATCTCATATGCACCTTTTCAGTTATCAACCCAGTGAATTGTTGAGAATCTCTAAAAGTGTTCATGTTATTCGATGACCCTTGAGTAGTGGTGTGTATCTTCTTCACAACAACGCGCCTGTACACACAGTTCTTGTTGCAAAGGAAGAGGTGAAGAAATGCGGCTTCAAGCAGATCGATCGTCCTCCTTACAGCCCAAATCTAGCTCTCAGTGACTATTTCTTCTTCTCAAAACTCAAGAAGGATCGAGGAAGGAAATTAAGTGATGGGTGTTGTTTATGTCTATTTTGCTGAAAATACTTCTGACTATTGAAATGTTAATTCAAAGATGTGGGAAGTGTATTGCAATAAAGGGTAACTATATTGAAAAGTGAAATATAGATTTTGTCTTTATCATGCCTAGAAAATGATTAGGCCGGAAACTTATGGACCTACCCTCGTATCTTAAAGGGTACTTCCAAGAAACTAGGAAATTATTGCTTTTGGATCGAAGTGGATGAAATGACGGGCTGAATGGATCTCTAAATAACCAATCTCAATATGGAAAATTTACATCCTGAAACCCCTACAGAGTCATTTTATAGCCTCCAAAACCCTAGAGTATACCAGCCATTCTACATTAGACTGAATTGTCAAAAGTAACTTGAATGTGTGGCCCAGTGGAGCTCAAGAGGAAAAAATTCTAGTTTCACTTTCCAATGATGCAGCAAGTGCTTTCAAGTGCATTGCGAACCTCAAGCAATTGAAGTTTTGCTCATGCTCTGCAACGTGTGGCCAAATAAACAAGAAACGAAATCCCTCAAGTTAATAAGCTCGCTTTATCCGTAAACAAGATTTCTATAAAAACTCTTCAAAGAGTTCAGTAGCAATTGTCACATATGCCTTTGCTTCCAGAACAGTACTTAAAGACGGGGTATTTGGATACAAGTCATGAACATTTACACTAAACATTTTGAATGTTAAAGTGTGTAACTGAAATGTACTCACCAAAATCTGCTTTTTCAGTAAGTTCAAGCTGTTTTCCATTAAAATGGAGTGCACAATTGTACACATTACACGAGATTTTGTCTGGCTTCCAGAGAGGATTACAAAATTGGAGTCTTCAAGACTTTCCTTTGTAGGACTCCATGAATATTACGGAAGATGAGAAACTCTACTGTAAAAGGAAAAGCTGGAAACGCTGTTTTTCTAATGCTCCAAGGAGTAATTGACAAAAGTGTCGGCTATTCTATATGGACTTTTCTCACTGCGTATTGATGAAGAAGTACAATCCTGTGACTTTTGCGGTGTCGGAAGATCGTTTTCTTCATTCAAGGAGATTTGTCTGACAAATGTCTCACATTTACACAGAAAATGTGGAGCAATTGTGCAAAGTAAATAGTGGGTGGGAGTATGTGTATTATAAGTGTACTGGCAACCACATTTAAAATATTCAGAAAATACTGTGAAAGTGAATTTTGTGCAGTGCTTAAAATATCAAAATATGGATAAAATAATTGGAAATTAAAATTGTAGAACACTTTTAAGTAATGGAACAATAAGTATATTATATGGAGAATGACTGGTGAATGAAATTAGATAATATTTTTATTTATAACAGCAGTAATGGTAGTAATTATCCCAGTTAAACCGGGTCGCTCCTGGTGGCGTAGTGGTAACCATACTTGCCTTCTAAACCCGAAATCCGGGTTCAAACCCGGCCAGGATCGATGGATTTTTTTTCGGGCGTAAAAATCCTAAGTATGGCTTCCTTCCTTCGGAAGGGAAGTAAAGCCGTGGGTCCCGTGTCGTACATTTACGGCACGAAAAAGAACCTCAAGCCTGAAAGAAGAGACCTCTGAGCAAAATTTGTGTGAATTGGGTGGGACGCTGATAACCAGAGATGTTAAAGAGCGTGCGTAAATGAAAATCAAATGGGTTAAACTTGGTATACATATATACTTGTCTAGCTTCTTGCCATTGAAGAACTCGCAGTAGTTCGAAATATAGCAGTTTCTAGTGTGACTCTTTCTCTGTGTTTTATCTTTATCTACTTTTATTTTAGTGTTAATTTATATATATATATATATATATATATATATATAGCACATCACAGTCGTATGGGTCGCAAGACCGTTCATGCTCTTGTAAGTGTTTTACAACAATACTTTGGAGCGCCCAATTCTCCAATTCTAAGGATACAAAATAATCCATGGACAAGAATTTCCAAAATATTGCTTATCGTATACTAGATTATGCTTTTTAAAACCCAACCCTCCCCCACACACACACACTCACTCACTCACTCACGAAACAGACATACATACAATAATTCTGATATTCATATAAATTTTCTTATTATTTATGTACATTGTTTATAGATCTATCTTGTCCCTAAAACGACATATTTCATTTAAGAAAATGTCCAGATTTAGTCAGTTTTGTTTATTAACAATTAAGTTCCAACATGCCAGGCTGGAAGTAAAAAACGAATTCGAGAGAAAAATTTTCCCAGTATCTTCTGTTGGTGCACACTTAGCCAAAATGTGCACCCAGTTTTCCGATTCCCAGCAAAATGGACAAATCCTCCTGCTATCCTCGTGAACTTACTGCCTTCCAGCCTCCCAGTCTAAGCCACGCTATTTCCAACCTCTATTTTATGCCTAGATCTTTACACCCTCTAATTTTAATTTCGCTCTGCAGGCCCAGAGATGACCTCTGCATGCATCGCGCTTCTATCTCCTGCCGGTTTATGTGCAATTGTTAGAGCTCGGATTTTATGCAATTACGTAATTGATAATTATAACTTGTGCATTTATTTGATACTATTATAGTATATATTTATTAGGTATTCACTATATTTATGCACACATTTCTCAACTTTATATTATATAAAAATCCGTGCTCTAATGATAAGCCTTTTTTTTTAATTCTTTGTTCAGTTTACTTGTATTTAAAAGCTGTAACATGCACAGTTGTGCACTATTTCTCTCAACATATTTCCAATTTCCTAAGTCGGTTAACATGAAAACTACATGATACTTTTTCTCGTTCATGTTTTTCTCTCATAATTCTCTCGTAAAATCTGCTTAAGTTTTTCATATCTTTATATTCACGGTGTTATTAGTAATGAGGCAATTGAAGGAACTGATTACCCAAAAGGTCTGTGAAGCCATGATATTCCTTTGAACGAGTCCTATATTTGTAAAGAGTCTTTCATATTGCACTTCTCGCCTGCAGATGCACACTTGTGGTATATAAACATATATGTATAATCCATGTAAGTCTCTTCCAATAGAATGTGACACGTCTTGCCACGTCATCAGCGCCCTTCATCCTGTGCAGTCATTAAAGTTTTTCATAACGGCATAGAGGAGTTTAAAGGACTATGTGCTCTTGTTGGTTTAAAAACATTCTGATAGACCCAAAACATCCACCACAAACACAGTGTTTGCCTGAGCAATGCGGCCTGCCGTAAGCAAAAGGAGGTAAACGTGTTTTGACATTTTCTGTTTACGTAGGTAAACGTGGCTGGTTTTACGTGACTGTCTCACTAGTAGATTTACTATAACCGCTCGAGGACCTCGCCTTCCTCTCATAAACAGAAAATATATCGAGTATTTCTTGAGTGCATGTCCTCCACTCCAAAAAATTTAATCGACGTTGTCTTAAATTTCAATGTCTCTTCGCTCCACACATACACACACAAACTCGGCACCTACTTGTTCTTTACGACCTCCCGTGACGAGTAGCAGAACCCGTGTACAAAGAATGGTCTGTATATTTTTAAACAAAGGAGGTGGAGAGGAAAGGAGAGAGAGATGGTTACGCGCTAAGCAGACCGATAAGGACACGAACACAGCAAACGTGAACAATACCTGGCTATGAGATTTGCAAAATAAAAACGAGGAGGGGGAGTTCCATGCACAGCCAGGTACACGTCTAATGTGAAGACGCGGCAGACAGGTCATGGTTCTAGACCTCTGGAAGCTGGAAACATGTTCGGTACCTTGAGAAAGAGGGAAACTGCTCTCAACGTCCATCTGCTTCGCTTCGCTTTCACTTTCCGATATTTTTGTTCCAGGTGGATCATCAGGATTTGGACAGCAGGTTGCCTATTCCGCCTTTTAAGTCCCTCCGGCTATCTCTTCCCAGATCTTTTGAGTTAGTCTGCCACCAGGCGTACTTTACATTCGTTTGTAGTCCTTCAGTTATCTTTATTTCTTATACGTGAATCTGTAACTCCTCTCAAAAATTTCATTTTGGAAAACTGCATTTTTGTTTACGTCCATAGTTCACTTCCATTAAATAATATCGGTACGCGTATCACATTATAAAACTTTGATTTTGTCTCTCTACATAATAGAATTAACCAAAAAACTTAAAAGATGTGTGAAGGAAACTTGTCAGCTTGCATCTAATACAAATCTAATTTCATACTAGATCATTAATGCAAATAATAATAAAAGTGGGTGTCAAAACTGCATTTTTGTTAAATTCATGATTATCTGATGACCGAAACGGTTGTAGGAATTGTTTCGGTGGATAAGCCATCGCTCGCGGCTTATCGGGCTGCAATAGCCTTGGAGCTGGTGGGACAATAATATAAGAAGTGATGGTACAAACACTAGAGTGGATAGTATAACAAATCGTAATGTATTTAAAGAGTTATGTACTCATTCATGTCACACAATCAGATGTTGGAACTGTTTGCCTTCATTTTCTACACATTTCTGGCATCTGCGTATGAAATAATCAATTATTCTTTTAGTCTTGTATTGGTTTGACCGGAAAATTCATTAAAATGTCACTGGGAGAACAAGCAACATTTACATTTTGATCAAAAAAAAATTGTTTTAATGTGGCATGGAGGGAAGCCTTAGAAATAGAATAGTATACAGTTATATAAACAAATAC
Organism: Metallyticus violacea; assembly: GCA_030762175.1. Lineage (NCBI taxonomy): Eukaryota > Metazoa > Arthropoda > Insecta > Mantodea > Metallyticidae > Metallyticus > Metallyticus violacea. The sequence goes on from CM060836.1 coordinate 67,786,553, forward strand.
ACGGTTTTCAATTAAAAGGGCATGAAATTCGTTACTACCATCACTTGGCATCCCTTTCCACTTCTAACAGTTCTTTTCCTCTATCTCTATAGACACTTTCACTCCACTGATGATGCTGACCGTAGATCCAGCGAAAGTTTTGCTTTTTAAAGTATTTTAAATTAACGACCACAACAAAATAGCCCGATAATGATTAACTGTGATAATAACAACGCTAGCTGTGAATGCCTAAAGAGTTCTATAACTATTCTATTTACTTCGAAAATAGAAAATAAAGACTGTGGAAGCAACACTTGTCCTAAGCACTTGTTACCTTAAAATTCTTCTATGATGTTCTTTAAACACACGAAAGAATGGCCATGGTTATGTCTGTAACATCCGTTACACGTGGCTAGTATTTCACTCACTATATATGAACTACCTAACATCAGCGGATCGCGGTTTCGCTGGACCAGGGATGTTGTTATTCTTGAGAAGCTGGTATAACGTAACGTGTCGGCGCATATTCATGAAATTCTCGTATCTTCATACACACAGCGGCTCCGAGAAGGGTTGCCAAGGGGAGTAAGGAAAAATCAGTTGAAGGCTTGCTTCGCTTCCTAGCACGATGTTTCTTTATGATAATTCCGAAGAATACAAATCTGCCAGGGTCGTACTATACACACGCTTGATGTGACGCAGAGAAATCCCCAGGCTAGAATATGCTAACCAGATTTCTTCTACCAATATTTAGTCAAAAACGCAAAACGTTCAATGGTTATTGGATATTAAATTAGATATTTTATCAAGTATGATATCGAACAATGGTTTTATGAATTAAAATACTAAAATTCTTAATTGAAATGAAAAATTTAAAATTATAAGTATGTATTCATATTTGAGGTAAAAATATGAAGTACAAGTTGTCGAAGTAGTTTATAATTAAAAACTATAGTACGCATTTCATAAAACTAAAAACACACACTTAGGTTTTAAAAAGACACTGTAGTCAAGTGAATGAATGTCAATCGTTTTAGCTCTACAGAGCGTAAGTAAATTGATATTAATAATGTATCTAGATATAATAATATATCTAGAAGTATATTCCTAAAAGCTAAACAATTAAATGAATCTGAAAATTCTTTGTTTCATATTTGTTAAGGATTTTTCTGTACATTTACCCCTGAAGAGAATCAAACTATTTTCATTTTGTGACCACTCTGTTCTTTGAATTATGCCGTGACATTTGTTTTCCTTTGATTGTGTTTTGTTGATAGCTGAATGAAGAAATCAGAGTTAAATGTATTATGTCATTAAAATGCCATATATGCACTACATTTATTGTTTTGCAATTAGGAGCGAACTTTACCCCGACAACGTGTAATAATATTTGCACGAATCCAGCAATGGCTGCGAGAGAAACTTACTTGAAAGGAGATATGGGATGCTGGAAGACCAAGAGATATACGAAATTGTAAACTTGAGAAACGAGTTCTTTGTAACGTGGGCGAGAACCCATAATAGCACTCAAAAAATTATATTAAGGGAAAAAGTTAGTTACATGACTATTTGAAATCTTTTGTATAAAAACCTTTCGTGCCGTAATCACGTTTAGCGGGTGAAAGGACTTAACGTCTAAACGTTTGGACTGGAATCATTCATAATCCTCTTCTAGGTCCTCATTTCTTTCCTCCACGTCTGACAAGGCATATTTATCTTCAGTTCCTCAGCAATTTAATTGACGGTCTTCCTCTGGGCATAATCGTATGAATGTGTTTTGTGTACGAGGCCGTTCTAACTCACTGTAGTCAGCTAGTTCATCATTATTTGAAAGACCACTTTCCGCAAAGATGGATTGCTCAATAGGGAGGGATTCGTCGAATGGCCTGCTCGATTACGGAATTTAATTCGAATCGATTTTTATCTGTAGGAACTTTTAAAGTGCGTAGCCTTTGCAATTCCTGACCTGATGTAGATATTTTGAAAAAGCCTGTCCAAAATGGATTTGAGCCAATGCATGGAACACGTGGCTTAGAGGATTCATAAAAGCAGGAGGCGAATTTGAGCAAGTTTTGTAGCGCATGTTCATTAGCAATTAAGTCGAGTAACTCTAAGAGGAATATTGGAAATTAAGAATCGGGCTTGAAAAATTCAGATCATGGCATTCGAGCCATGGGCTGAAGCTCTAACCAAGTGGGCAACTATGCTCTCCTTCACGCTAGTAACCACAAACATCTCTCGTGTGATACTTTATACCCCAGACACCTCCCTAAGGGTTCACTACTATGAGAGAGAATTCCTTAAGAGGCGGCTCTAATGCTACAATGCTTAAGCATGCACGTAAATCAGCATAAATTCATGAATGCTTCACATTACTTTTTAACATTATCGTGTTATACTTTAAAAGAAAAGTATTTCTACCAAACAATTTTTCACTGCCTTTTTTAAATTGGTGCATCAAAGAGATTCTTGCTGCAATTATAAAAAGTACAATGAAAATTATATAAAAGATATAGTTGAATGTATCTAGAAGTAGATTATCGATTATCGAAATTAGTTAAAATATCGATTTTGAGTTCTTTAACAAACTTCTACATTTACGTAACGAAAGTCAAAAACTTAAGGATGCATGAAAAAATAACAAGTTTAATGATTTATAAGGAAAAAATTCCATAATACAGGAGACAGAGTATTTAAAAAACTTGCAACAGCAATAGGGAACAAACCTACAAATGTCCTGCGAAAAACTAATAATACTGTAGTTTGACTGCCTGTCACTCCTTCTTTCTGTTAAGGTTACTCGGTTTTGTGTATGCAGCAAACACATATCCATTCATTTTCAGTGTTTCGCCATAACGAGAGAGTATTCTTGGCTACAAGTATACAAAATAAGAATTAAAAATAATATAATGTTTTAAAAGTATTTGAATTGTCATTAGCACCCTCATCATCTGAGTGTGATAGTTTTTCTTCATTCAGCTGGAATTCGGCGACATTCTGTCCACTTACAACTGCTGTGAGAAACGGGAAGTTAAAACCATAGCCACAAAATCGTCATAAAACACGAACAGACGCTGAGATGAGAATCCTCTTGTTAGTACACGATAACTTGAACATGAAGCCACATCGAGACTACAAAGAAGTGCTTTCCACATTTGTGCACAGTGTTGTCAGCGGTACCTTCTCAACATTTCCAACTTCTTTGACGAAGCTTCGTTCTCAAACAAAAGAATTGTCAGTCTTAATAAGTACATCCATAACCCACGATGACTCTGGCATGCATTGATGTCGATGAAAATTAAAGTTTAGTGCGGAATATTTGATAACATCGATATTGGATCTTAATATACATGTTATCCTAAATGGCGAAAAATATGCCAGATGTTTACAAGTCATTCTTCTTAATTCTTTGGGGATCGTGATTAGCACGTACCCTTAATAGTACTTCATGTTCTGGATCAAAAATACCGAGGGTGTCAAAAAATGTATACACACTTTCACAGTAGGTATCTGTTTAATATATTTCAAAATTGAACCGTTAAACAACAGTAATGTGTAGTATGATGTTCTGTAAACAGACGTGACTCACATACATTATGATAGCGTTGCTACGTGACAGATAAATCAACAATGAGCAAATGAAGCCAAGATTATCGCATGATGTTCTGTAGACAAATGTGACTCACATTACGTTATGCTAGCGTTGCTACAACAAAATGGAGCCAAGATTATCGTTTGAACAGCGGAAAGCAATTTTGAAGTGGTATTGGAAAACCGAGAATGTTGTTGAAGCTCAAAGGCAATGGAGACGTGGGTACAGAACAGAACCGCCAACGGGAGTAACAATTGCAGGCATTCGAGACAAATTTGAGACGCATGGTACCGCATGCGCTATTCACAAGGGCAGATCTGGCCAGACCAGCTACACCGGCAGCACTTCGGGAACAAACTGAAACGGCTGCAATCGCTGAGGACACTTTCGCAAACGTTTCTCATTCAGTAGTTCAACGCGCTCAGAAGTGTATCGACGCCGATGGTGGGAATTTTGAGCAACTGTTGTAACTATAAAAGTCTAAGATCATTAGTGCTAATCATTTTCTGTTTGTGTGAATTCAATTTTCTTATGTTAACACATTTTTTTCTTTACTTGAAGTGTGTATGCATTTTTTGGCACCCGCTGTATATTAATAGGTGGATTGGACATGGTGAACCATTCAGTTGGCTTGCTGGTTCTGATTTTTCTTTGGGATAACCTCAAAGGTCTATGGGAATATTCTAACACCAGAGTGCATGCTGCAAAGTATTACTGATGTTTTTACATCTTCAGCACACCACTAGAATGTTTATTGCATCATTCATCAGAATATTGTAATTTTTAATTCATTCAAATGCACCATTTGAATGTTATATTTAATTTTTGCACTTTAAGAATGAAGTCATGATGCATATAACCTTAAAGAAACAAGAAATATACACATAGTATTAATTTGCCATTGTATGTAGATAAACAACTTTTATAAACAATTTGGATTAGGTGCCTAAGACAAAAGTTATTTAGAGTTAGAAAAATAAATGGGACACCCCGTACTGTCGATATATTATTCCCAAAGTTGAATTCAAATTCAACTGCAAGTACACCAAACTGTTTTCGATAGCAATATTTGTGTAAATTTAAAAAATACGACATAAAATTGCGAGAAATTCAGATATTTTTAAATATAACGATTTAAAATACCGAGAAAACATGTCTTGGACCACAAGGTCTTTCATTGTTTGTTTATTTTGTTTCGTTTGTTTGTCTGTCCCCCCCCCCTTCTACTTCTTTGTGTTAGTGAGAGTATTATCTTATAAGCTGATCACTCCCGCTCGGGTGAGTCTCTTTTGTTTCGGCGGAAAAATAATGGGTGGTGTTGACAGAAATATGACATATCAGATAACCAATGACATGTCCTGTGCGCCCAGTAGGGGCTCCAACTTACGTCTATATACATAACTACCCAGCCAACAGCTGTTCCTCCAATACCCAGTAATTTAATACGCATTAATCATCAAGAATTGGAAATTCACATTAGCGGCTGCTGTTTTATAGAAATGAATCTAGTTCGATTACGACAATGATAGCTACAAAATGTGTAAGAGATTTGGAAATTGTGACATAGTTGTTACTTCAACATTACGAGCATTTATAGCATAAAACTTTCGTATAGTTCTACTTTATATTATTGATTCAAAAACTGTTTTATATAATATACCCGAGAAAGTTTACTATCTGAAATGTAAACTCTAGAGATAGAGTATTTTCGTCTAAAATGTGTCTTCATGCTCTAGGAATGTTTTAGTTTTTGTTTTAAAATTTAGCTCTTGTTTGATGTGAATCAAGCGATTCAGTCAGTGAAAATAAAATTTATTTTTGCTCAATACGGACAAATACATTAAATTATCTAAAAAATATTTAAAAATTATTATAATTGTTACTTAACATGTGAAGAACAACTGGGGAATTATGGGAGACATAAATAAAACAAGCGTTTCATATTCGCAATTTGGCTTAGTTTGTTTTAATTATAGGCAGGCATTGTTTTATTTAAAAATTGGTCTGTGTTGTGCAGAACAGTGTGGCCAACTTCCACAATTTTCATGTATGGGCTGATAAAATCCCCATACAGTTCTGGAAACAAGACACCAACAAAGATTTAGCGCTAAAGTATGGGCTGAAATAATTGGCGAACATTAATCGATTCTTTTATTTTACCTGGAACTTTACAAGAGTATTTTATTGTGACTTTTTAATGGATCATTGAAATTGTAGAGCGTAGGCTTTCACGACCGGTGTCAATTATGTGAGCTGAGTCTTTCGGACTATGAGGCCGTGGTCTAAGGTGTTTATTCTCCTCCATCTGCAAGACGTTTCGTTCACGACTATGCTCATGATCATTAAAATGTTTTGTGGGAAGAAATGTCACGAAACTTAATACGTTGTATGTGATTCATGCATGATAGTGCACCGCTTCATTTTTTTTTTTTTTCTCGTGTTGCTAGAGCAATTCTAGGTTAGTGATTACTTAATAAATGTGGAAGACTGACATCCCACCCTGCCCGTTCTCCTCACATCGACGCGTTGGATTCCTACAAATATAATCACTCAATCGTTCATTTCAATCCGTTGATAACGTCGACATTCTTCAATTCGCGTATTGAACTATGAAAAGGAAAATATCCGACTTAGGCCCTAAACACTCATTGATAGCAGTTGTTTAACAATATTATTTAAATAAGTCCATTTTCACATGTTTTATATTACGTAAAGACTATAATGCTCAATATAAAGTCACTAACATCTAATGCTAATAACTGTTTATATAAGTTCATTTACGTATGTTATTACTTAAGATAAAGGCTATAATATTTGATTTTAAACTCAAAATACTCATTTATATGTTTTTAATTATACTAATTTAATAAGTTCATTTGCATATGTTTTACATTAGATAAAGGATATAATGTTCAAAATAAAGTCACAAACATTATAGGTAATAGCTATTTAGTCGTGTTAATTTCAGAAGTTCGTGTAATTACGTAATATAAAGGCTATATAATTTTTTTATTTAAAGCTCCAAATATTCATTAATAATATGTTTTAATCATATAAATTTAATAAGTTCATTTGCACATGTTTTAATGTTAGGTAATTACTTTAATTTTCAATTCAGATGATAAATATATTCGTTGTTAATACGTTTTTAAATCCTATCTAGTAAGCTCATTTGTATAGATTTTATGTATTAGATAAGGGTTATTACAATGTACGTCTAAATGTTTGTTTTCTTTATGACAATATTTATAATATATAAATGTAACGGTTCAAAGGAACACATACATAGCTAACAATAGAAAAGATTAAACTACAGATAAGAAAAGTGTAATGCTAAGTGAATCAACCAATGGCAAGCATAACAACATTAACAATGTGTACCAAGAATGAAATATGAGACAGACAGCTTTATTGCGACTAAATAGAAATGAACGAATTTCATTCGCTTAGTATACGTATATTGAAAATATAATGCATTGTAATGTATAGTATTATTACAATTTTATTGTAATAAGTAACTGTATTCATCTTGAAATTTGTTAGTTACGCGTTGGATTCAGTAGAAAGAAGTCGTGTTTTAAACTCCATTAGCAGAAATCGTGATTTTTACTCATATAAAGAAGCAGTATTTTAACATTACATAAAGAGAAGTGGGTATTAACATTTCGTGGAGGAAATTACAAAATTAATTGTGGTAAAATGTTAGGAATTACGAGTGTGAATTAATATCCATACACAGTTTTTGGGAAAGAAATATAAATTATAACACGTCTGTCTCGTATTCAGTCTGCATATAATAATATTCTCTGTGTATATCGTAATTATAAAATTGTGGTAATACAAAACATTAATAAACTCCGTAGATTTCTCTCCGTGGTGATTTTTTATACTTAAAATCACACTGCTTTCACCCCAGAAGCATAAATCTGAAAAATCCAACTCTGAACTAGTCAAGGATATTATAATGGTGTTAGTTACGACAGCGTCTAGGACGTCAGCATTTACATCGACGGACGTCACTACAACTAGAAAATGTCAGCTGATAAATGATCACCTAGCACCCCTAACCACGCATTCAATGAGAAACGTTGCTGTAGTGGTGACTCACATTTAGCATGTGGGTTTATTTCGCACCAAAAATGTGTATTTTGATAATTAAAAATACTTTTGCGTGTGAACCCCAGCTTCGTCGGTAAATAAAATGTTTCCTGTAAAACGAGGGTTGACTACAGCCTGTTGCTGCCAAAATTCACGCTAGAACCAAAGTCCGATCACTGACACACTGAACTCTTTGGAGGTGGTAAGGGTACAGTGAAATGCGATGTAACATTCTCCATACACTACTGTGACTTAGTCACCACTTGTGTGGCAATTCTTCTGGTTTAGAGACTTGTGCTGCTTCCAGCACCATATCCTCAACTTCAGGAGTGATGCAAGCAGGACTTCCTGCTCTCCTGCCAAGTACGAAACTATCCTGTTCTCTGAGGAACTGATGCATCCTTGTAAATGTGCGACTTTCAGGGTGTCTTCGAGCAAGGTGTTCCTGACGGTGCAGTCTCCCGTGCATTGCCGTTAGTCTTACCATAGATGAAATGCATGTCCATATACTCTGCGTTGCTGTACAGTTCAGCACACCTGACGCTGTTCAGGCAAGTGATCTGATTGCTGCGACTGTGTATCGTACCCATTGTCTGTTGTGTATGGTTTGATAACATCGCCTATTGTCAATGTTCAGTTCTGTAAACAACGCGGACCGCTCCTAAGTGCGCAAGAGTGACGCATATGATGTGTTCATTGTTGAATGAAATCAGTGAGGCCTCATAACCACACATTTGCAATAATAAAGCTCGCATATGGTTTGTTTGCGGACCTATGTTTGTTGGAAAAAATTTGCTTCTATTATCGTATACCTTCAACCGTTTCAGTTTGCGCTATCAATTTTGATACACCCTGTATTGAAGATGGTTACAAATATATTAATGAAGAAATAATTGAATAACATTGTGATATTGTGAACATAAAAATATTTACATTTTTCACTATAACTGTATTAATGTTGATTGCACAATATGTTTTCTGTAAAAGTTATTGAAATTCTATATATGATCATTTTCTTAGGAAAAATAAGACGTTAATTTAAAAATTATCTTCATAGCCTTTGTGTTTTCGTTCAGTAACATGATTTTATATTTCGTCATTTTATCACTATAAAGTGGCCTATGTAACTTTTCAAACAAAAATATTTTTTTTCAAACCCCAATGTTTGTTAAAAGGGCAGAAAGCCCAAGGTAAATAAAAGCCCTATTTGTTACATAAATTAATAAAATACTTTAAAACAGATATAATATAAAGGCTTGTGCCAAAACATTTCCAAAATGCATTGGATTGTTGAAAAACAGTTTATTGTTCCTCCTGTAAAATTAGTATTTTTAGGCTTATGCCCTTTTAACAAATAACGATTCAAATGCAAACATTGTTGGGTTTAAAATTTCCTCTCATTATCCAAATTAACGTCTTTTTGTTTAAACTAAATTTAAGTGGAGTTGAGAGGATTAAACATAAAATGCAATCGTCGTTGGTTTTAAACATCCCTATCAATATCTGAATTAAGTGTTTTTGTTGAAATTAAATTTGAGTTAAATATGTGTTCAGACTGGCAAGTTTTGAAATGGAAGTTATAAATAGATACAAATTGTTAGTTGCTGCCTCTCTTAATAATGGAGTGTACAGAGTTTTCATAACATATCTGAAAAAAGGAACTACATTCAGTAACAGTAGGATAGACCATTAAGTGGAAAACGTGCACTGATATGACCGTTATTAAAATAAGAATAGAACTAAAAGTAAATGATTTCATTACAGTGTCTATAACGCAGTCTATTTTTTATATATAAAGCTCAACTTTGGTCCAGGCGCTTTTGAAATACACGTACTTAATTTCATGGAGGTACTTTCTTTTGAACTGTCAAATATCGATACGCCGCCATTGTTTCCTACGACAGCGCCGCTCTGTAAACATCGCTATGATACATAGAGTGTCTCTCCGCACCGGTATAAAGCGAAACTCGGAAAAATATTGCAACAATCTCCTATCTGTCTTTACTGTTTAGATACATCACCCAATGTGTGATATACAAACTAGGCTCAAGCCCCTAAAGTGAGCAGAACGTTCTCTCTCGGAGATGCATTAGTTCAGGTCACCTGCTTCAATGGAAAGACATTAATTTTAAATTTAGTGTTGAGGTTAGAGCACTTAATTAAGAAAAATCCAGCAAGTTTTGAAAATCCGATATCTTGTCAGAAGTCTTAATGAGACAAACTTGGGCTGTAGAGGGAATGATAGTTCTCATTGATGCAACATTTTACCAAAACTGTGCACAAACGTCAAGAAGGTGCAGACTAATTTGTATATTACTTTAATATTTACCAAGGGTGCCAAAAAAGTTTACTCTCTTTCACAGTAGACATCTATTTAATATATTTCAAAGTTGGACGGAAAACAACAGTAATGTGTAGTACGACGTTCTGTAAACAGATGTGACTCACATACATTATGATAGCGTTGCTACGTGGCAGGTAAATCAACAATGAACAAATGAAGCCAAGAACTGTCGTAAATTACAATGAACAAATCAAGTCAAGGTTATCTTATGATATTCTGTATACAGGTGTGACTCACAATACTTTAAGCTAACGTTGCTAGAACAAAATGGAGCCAAGATTATCGATTGAACAGCGGAAAGCAATTTTGAAGTGGTATTGAAAAACCTAGAATGTTGTTGAAGTTCAAAGCCAATGGAGACGTGTGAACAGAACAGAACCGCCAACGCGAGTAACAATTGCACGGATTCGAGACAAATTTGAGACTCATGGTACCATATGCGATGTTCACAAGGGCAGACCTGGGAGACCTCGCACAGCAACAAGCCCCGCGCACTGGATCCAAGGCACTATCCAAGGTACTGGATAGGACAAAGAGGTTCGATTGAATTTCCACCGCGTTCTCGGGATCCAACTCCATTGGACTTCTACCTATGGAGAACTCTTAAGGATGCTGTATACCGTAGAAAAACTAGCTACACTGACAGCACTTCGGGAAGAAATTGAAACGGCATGCGCTGCAATCGCTGAGGACACTTTCGCAAATGTTGCTCAATCAGTAGTTCAACGTGTTCAGAAGTGTATCGACGCCGATGGTGGGTATTTTGAGCAACTGTACGGAGCTAGAAAATAATATGGGCTAAAAGTAAATGTGAATATTAAATTTGTTATTTGTTTATGTTACGTAATGAAAGATCGAGTTAAATAGTAATTTCTTCTGAATGGAGTTTGTGCATTGAAAATGGCAACTATTTTTCAGAGCGGAAACGGATTACCATTACATGGGTTTTAAAGACTAGCCTTAGGTATTCACAGCAATTCAATGAAATGCAACTCTACGTATTGTCGTGGGAAAAAAGAATTTAATTTTATAGTTTTAAACAAAATTCTTCTTTTAAAATTTCTATTTCAATAGTTTATGTTATTACTGACTCAATGAAGAAAAAACAACAAATAATGTAGTATTCATAGCTCACACTGTCGGTCCTGGTGGTGTAGTGGTAACCATATTTGCCTCCTAAACCCAAGATCGTGGGGTTCAATCCTGGCAAGGACCGATGGATTTTTTCGGTCGTAAAAATCCTAAGTATTGCTTCTTTCGGAAGGGAGGTGTTCCGTGCCGTACATTTACGGCACGATAAAGAACCTCAAGCCTGAAAGAAGAGGCCTCTGGGCAAAATTTGTCGGCCGTTTCACGCCTTGAATTGAATGGACGCTGATGACTTGAAATGTTAAAGAGCATCGTAAATAAACCAAATAAAAAAGTCGTTTTATATATTTTGTCTGATAATTTTTATGAAGGTTTAAAATATTTTTTTTTTCCCCAAGTTTTCTTTAATACTTAACTCTTTGAGTTTCAATTGAAAATTAATCACAGAATTTTATCTATGGAGTTCAACATATTTTAATACGCATAAAGACACTGCAGTGTTAAAGTTTATAATTATATTCTAGAGTCAGTTTTATTATTTTATAAATATTTTGAAACAATTATTGTCTAGCATCGATCCCAGGCCCGCTTAGAAATAATATTTATATATAATGTAATCACAAAAGGGTTGTAGACATATGGATTGCACATGTTGTTTACAGGAATAAAAAAGAAGGCAAAATACAAATAAAAGGGAAACTTGCCCCTAAATAGCTAATATTGTAACCTTCTAGACTAAGAGGGTTTCTTTTTGTTAGATTCAGGTCAAATTGGAAACTTGGAAGCGACCTGATAATTGAACTAATCGTGATCCCAAGGAAACAAGTGTTCTTTTGTTAGCATTGCCCAAAAGATTCATACAATAGCTAAAGGAAATCGTAAAATCTTAAACTCATAACATTTCCGATATGGCTTTCTCTTATAGCCTAGTTGGCTATAGTCAGGTCAGTACCTAAGAAATAACAATATTAAGACAAGATTTTACTGTGGGAGGACCGGAATAAAATCTTAGAAGATAGTCTATGGGAATTAAACGATAATAAAACTAAACAGTATCCTGCCATTAGGAAGATAGATAGAAAGATCATGTCACGTGACATTTAGAAACTCATGCTGAATATATTTATGGCGCCTAAACCGACGGACAGGCAAATTAATAAAAGCACTTGTAATGGACTACAGAATACTTGTTTGTTACTTGTTATTTGTTAGTTGGGACTGAAGTGAGTGGGAGAAGTGTAAGAAAAAGCGAAAGAGCGGAACAGGAAGAATAAAAAATTACCTATACCGTACCGGAATTTATCAGTTAAACAAGTTATAGGAGTTATAGAAGACAGTCAAGTCATTCAGTTAAGTCAGTTCAGAGTTAAAATGAAGATAGCTGATGTGAAATTCAAATCGTGGGAAGGAAATCTCAATTAATCAGTTCGGTAGGCGGAAACGTTTTTCAAGATTCTATCGTGACCTGATAGGAACTATATTTTTGACTTTTTGTTAATAATTGGTGAAAACTGGAACTACTGGTGTTATTTTATTATTGTTTCTTTATCATCTCCTGTCCCTGTGACAGTGTATCACAAAAACCTTCAGCTAATAAATTGAGCTTATAACCGAGGACTAAACATTACAAGATCGCGGTTCTGCATGGAGGTTCGACCAATCACCCCCGAGATACCAATCGATTTATGAACTTCGATCACCTCCTTATAAACATCTAATCCATATTACCTTAACAAGATTAATTAATCCACAAATCTTCAACGAATCCAAGCCCAATTTGTAAAAATTTAAATATACAAGCAGGGGCTCTTCCATAACTTATAAACTTCAGAAAAAGACATAATTTTAGTAGCAATGTGTGTTATGCAAGTATTGGGCTTTAAAAGGTTAGAGATCTGTTTTCCTTTCAGAGATTTAGGAAGACTGTTGACCCTGGCGGAAGAAATGAAATAAATCTTAATAATTTTTATCCTGTGAAGTCACTCCAATAACCATCTCCTTTATTTAGTGGTTAGCGTTGCTGACTGCGGTCCGGGAGGCCCCGGTTCGATTCCTGGTACCTACTTAGGAATTCTTCTAAGATAGTGAGGTCCGGAACGGGGTCCACCCACCCTCGTGAGGACAATTGAGAAGCTGCCTGATGAAGAGGTGGCGATCTTCGATCTAGTAAGTCGTGACATAGCGACCGACTGGATGAGGTGTGCTGATCTTCTCCCTTGCAATACCGCACTCTACCAATGAAACCATGCGATGGAGGTAGAGGTCGCAGCGGTCGTCGCGGTAAGCTGAGGCCCATGTTGGGCTGTATAAGGCTTTGAATAAGAAGAAGTCACTCCAGTATCTGTACATTTCAGTTAAGAACGGAAAAAAGAATTACATCTTGGAAAACCGTCTAGGCCTCTACCACGCTTCTACTATGAAGACCTTACTAATGCATAAGCTGTATACACACCTATAGATTCCCTCTGCTCCCTCCTCCTGCTGGCAACTTTATGAAAAGCTACAGTTGTCTTTAAATTTCATAGCCAGGGATCAACGCAAAGAACAGAAATTCTCTTCTATCACTGATGAAAGCAACAGATGTGTTTTAAATACGTTTTATTCCTGGCTTGATGTGTTCTGCCATACAGCGCAAAGCAATCAAACGTACAATCCTCGAAGAATGATTAATTACCCACGATAAGCTCACACGTCATGCGCGAATCCCGTGGCCAATCTCCGCCCCCCTCTCCCTTGCTCAATTGCCTTTCACTGCACATGTGTCTGTGAAAGACCACCAGAGCATCAGGTCTTTATATACATTGCAGAATCGCGTCATCTATTATGCATGCATCGAAAGTCCACTTTAGAAATGCATATCTCCCTGAGATCTAGGGGAATGCTAGATCTAAAGCCCCTGGGATTTTTGACAGTTATTATGAGAACACAAAAAATCTCAAGAGATTCGCACTAAATTTCCAACAAGATCCACTTTGGGCTGTCGTTTCAATCAAACCCCTGCAGTACCTAAAATACTGTACTATATTGAACATTAATGTGAATTAAGTTATGAACATGTTTTCTAACCATAGATTTCACTAAATAAATATATACTGTTTATTTTAAACAGTTTTACTATATATAATTAATGTAAATTACGTTAAAAAATAAACACTTGTTGAAGAATTTGGATTTGGCTATTGCACTATAAAAATACATTCATTATTCGTACACAAAGAGATTTTGTAAAGAATTTTGAGAAACGGCATGCTGCAATACTGCCTTTCACAAACTACAAAATTCTACTTTCAAATCTTAATAGACAGGAATAAATATTCCCTGCAAGCCAACTTTACGTAAATACTATAGTTTATTACTATGATAGTGTTATATATAATTAAAGCTGTTTTAGGTAAAAGTGCATCAAGAAAGTGAAGAATATTTTTAACATTTTACAAAAATGTATTGTTATACTATGTCTCTTTTTTTTGTGAAATGATATACCAGAAAGTTTTCTAACGAAAATGTAAATTTATCTGACAGGAACAAACTGAAAAATTAGGTTAAAAACGCTATAAACAACGCGTCATTCCTTTCAGTTAATTATAAATAAAATAAACAATTTTCTTATCCTCCACGCAATTGTAACATGCCTTTACTTCAGCAACGGATTGCACTTGTTACCTATCTCATTTTTCCACTACATGTTTGAATACATTAACAGTACTCCCATTTCTCACGAGGCAACGGTTACCCAGCTTTGCTTGTAATTACCCCGTGGAAAATATAAAGACCTTCTACACTTCTCTAAAATTAGAAAAAACGGTTACCCAGCTTTGCTTATAATTGGAAAATATAAAGACCTTCTACATTTCTCTAAAATAAGAAAAAATATAACTTTTTTAAATATTAACGCAACTAAATTGAAAGAATTCATATTTAATATACTTTTTTCCACATTTTCCCATATAGCACACTATTTTGATAGTAACTTACAAATATTTTCTCACTAATGTGACGGGAGCGAACTTATTTTGTAACGTGCGTTCGCTGGAATAGGATTTGCCTTACTTTTAAGTCATTAGAGTTTCATTTACGAGCAGCATACAGCTCGATGTGTGTCGCCTCCATTTTGCTGTAGGCGGAACTGAACGTTCCTCAACTTGCACACCTATAACAGGGGAACAGGAAGTAACAATAATGAATAGTACTACATGTACATTATGCATTAAGCTAACAAAATATTGTAAAGTTATCTTTATTGCTCTAGAAATTATACCTGTAAATAATTATTATCAACCCTCGTAGTTTGGAAGCAGCGAAACTTAAAACCTAATTTTCCACAATCTAAGGGAATATAGTTGATTAAAATGTATTTTAAAGAATAAAAACATAACATAGATTATTTTGAAAAATATTAAACGAACTGCAGCAAAAATTTAGTGAAAAAGATTTTTTTTTTTTTTTCAGGACAGTAATACTTGAATGACAAAAATTGCTTAAGTGCACTAACTTCATGCAAGTTTGACTGGCTTGTTAACTCGTGCAACACTGAACCAAGTCTGTATTCAGAATATGTTGTGTTCCAAACAGATAGTTTTATTCTGAAAAGTTTATGCCTCGATGTACTCTTTGTTATTATTTTATATCACTTGGACGTACGATTTTTTTTCAAGTTATCACGTAACTACTTCCTTTTAGAATATTACGTACACGCAGAACATATAATGAAGTTGCAGTGACAAAGTACACAGTGTAAAAACTGCGTCATCATATTTTTAGTTGTTAAAATTAGTTCACATGTGATTTATATTTTTATTTTGTTGATTCGATTTATTTATGGGCACTGTTTAACTTCTCAGATTATCAGATTCCCACTCAATACATTGCATAAAACGGCCGATAAATTTTGCTCACAGGCCTCTTCTTTCAGGCTTGAGATTCTTTTACGTGCCGTAAATGTACGGCACGGGCCCCACGGCTTTACTTCCCTTCCGAAGGAAGCCATACTTAGAATTTTTACGACCGAAAACAAAAACTATCGACCCTAATCGGGAATGAACCCACGATCTTGAGTGTAAGAGGCAAGTATCGCTACGACTAGACCACTAGAACCGACCCCCGCTTCTTGTCCATATTTTTTTAGGTTTTGCAGACACATATTTGAAATATAAAAGCATAGACTAGAACTACTATAAACTAAGTGCCGTGCACAAATATCTAAATGTATAACTGCATCACCTCCTGTGGTTTTAGAGGTTGTTAAAAATGTCTGTACTATAAACTATTTTCCTTTTTCACACAAATTAATGGATTTGCAGAACTAGGGCAAATTACAGTCAGCGTTTTCAGTAACGATGAGTGATCAGTACACATTATTTGAAGTAATTAATCACTTTGTTGGATGTTTATTGGACGCACTGAGTTTTACGTCACAAAATATCATATTTTATCCCTCTTTCCTTGTTGCACAAATGACCGTTAATACCTTGTCGTTGGACGTCACTATGATTTTGACAAAGTGCAGTATTCGCTATCCCTCTCAAAAACCCTGCCTTTTTCCCTCACTCCAAGTGCTGTTTATATTGAAATGTTTTATAGGCTTACGACCTATTAACTAGAAGAGGATGGAGGCAGGAAAAAAATTATCTTGAAGATCCCTTATACTTACAGGAAATAACAGACCAATTCTTTTTCCTCCTCTTTTCTTCCACCCCCTCTACCTCGCGCTTGCTCTTCTTGCGAGTTCTCTCCCTCTATTCTTTCCTTTTTTTAACTTTTTCCCTTGTCTTCCCTCTGGACCTCTTACCGATGTCGCCACAAGAGGGTAAGAAAAAGCGCAAAGCAAAACAAATTCCCTGTATTTTCCGTGCGTGCGGGCGTGCGTGCTCGTGTGTGTGATTTATGTTATATGACAGCTGCTTCAACCGTTCCATATTTCATATATTAATCTGGGAAATGGTTGCGACGACTGGAAACTGGCTCCCCCTAGCAGTTATGTTGCAACAGAAAACCTGACCATCAAGCGTACTTTTCTGCACCTTCTGATAATTTCTCATTCTGTTCACAGAAGGAGCAGAACTTAAAATAAACTTGGGTAATTACGTCACGTCACTAAATACGGTAGCATTGCACAAGAAGATTGGTGTAATAAAAGGACCAGATATTGAGAAACTACAAAGAAATAATCCTTTGACAAGGTTACCACCAACACCTAAAATGATATGACCGAATTTTAATTAACTAGAACATCGTACATATCTTTACTCCAAAGATGCAGCCCTGTCTGTGAGGCTTGTTAAACTCACTAGCCACATACCAATGTCCTGTTAATTATGAAGAACCACATCCCAAAGTACAGTTCTCAACGATTATTCCACACATCTGCATATCACCACGTAACATACTTTGAATTATATATTCTAACGGTCACCCATTTGTTTGGGCCTCGCTATACGCAACAGGTAATACCGGCAATCAGTAAGCAAGCGTGCGTCATGTAGGCCCGCTCAAGACTGAGTAAGTCAACGATGCTAAGCTAAAACACAATAGATACATACATTCTTGTAGAACAAGAACTTGCGAGTTAAATCGTAGCTCTGTTTTTCGAAACGTTGACTATTACTTCTCAATGTGTTGTTTTGTAGTTCATTTCGTATTCATAGATTTGAGCGGAGTTCAAATGTATTTATTTAGTAACTAGAACGTCTATCCTTCAACAAACGAAGAACATGTTCAAAATCGTCTTTGATAATTGACCACTTTTAGCACCTTTACTGTTTCAAATTGAATTAATATAAGATTAGTGATAATTCATTTTCCGTATTTTTATTTATAGTTATGGACACATCTATGGTACACTACCCTAAAGTATTTTGATCTGCGTTAGCAGCTGAGCACAATGGAAGCTGAGTCAAAGCTATCTCGCTTTGAAATTTCAAATGACACCCTTACCTTATAGTACTTACGTTTAAAGGAAGATACAACTGTTATCGCATCTTTTGTTTTCTATCTTCATCTGGTAACCTGTACTGTTATTATTGTTTGAATTTGGACAGAATAACAAATTACCCAAATAGTTGTAGAATGAAAAACCAATATCTCTTGAGTATTATTACAATTAATACCCATTGGATCTATATTTACTGCAGAATTGTTTGCCATTTGTCACACTCTAAAACATACATTTCTGTAGCTATTGCCAATTAACTATACTGATTCCTTAAGTATCATAAAAATTCTCCAGATGTACAGTGTTCATCCCAAGTACAATTAATTCAAGATCAGTTTATATATATTACGATTTTGTTTTCATTACATCTAAGGCAATGAGCAGGCTGCCTCATTAGCTAAATCTGCAATTCTTTCCCCCCAAAACCGCAGTTGAGTTTGTATCGTCAGGTATTAAACCTCTCTTATGGAAGTATATTCTCCAGAAATGGTACCTCACTGGCATTCCTTAAAAGTAGAAACGAAGAAGTGGTTATTACAGATCGATTGCAGATTGGACATTGCTTTTTCAGTCATATTCTTCTTCGAGGTTTCTCTGTGCGATAATTGCCGAATCCACTCACTATTAAAAATATTTCCTTCGATTCACCGGTCAACAAAATTAAACTTCTTTCAATCTCCAGTTTTTACTACTGAGGCGCCACAGGCGATGGGCACTGATGATACATGAGATGAAATGATAAATTGGGAAAGGATATTTTTTGAGGAAAACGTTTCAGGCCTAAGTTTAGGGTACCTTCCCGGCATTTGCCATTTATGAGTACTGAGGAAAACCGGAAAAAATCCAGTCCAGGTGGAAATCGAACTCCAGATCTCCCGCTCACGAGTTCGCGCCTTAATGACTTCGTCCACAGTGGTGGGGTCTCCAGAGCTTAAACTGTCCTCAGCTATGCCAATTTTTAACTGATTAAGAAAAATATTGTCGCTACCTCCGGTATATCATTCGCTTTTACATTAATCCTTTCAGTTAACTTAGCACGAGATTGGACACTACTGAAAATTCCTAAGTTAAAATGTGCAAAAGGAAAGTGAAACACAAATAATACAATGAACTGATAGTAAAGTTAAGCTGGTGTTACTGCAGCTTTTAATTGATATCATCACATAGTATTGCGATGAGTACGTTACCTGTAACCTCTATTACAATTGCCAGGGATTTTGATTAGGTTTATTTATGAACGCTTATCAACATCTCACGTCATCAGCATCCTATTCAATTCAGGGCGTGAAACGGTCGACAAATTTTGCTCAGAGGCTCTTTTTTCAGGCTTGAGGTTTTTTTCGTGCCATAAATCTACGACATGGGACCCACGGCTTTACTTCCCTTTCAAAGGAAAACATACTTAGGATTTTTACGCCCGAAAAAATTCATCGACTCTGGCCGGGATCGAACCCTCGATCTTGGCTTTAGGAGGCAAGTATGGTCACCACTACACTACCAGGACCGACATATGTAGGGAGAAGAATTGTTCATCCTGGCCCGCTCACGTCTCGATACATTGACACTTCTTACGTAGAAAACCTGCCAACATTACAGCTATAGCATCCGTGGAGCCTGGCGTTTCATGTTTCATACATGAATGTGCAATTAGCTCGCGATTATTGAGTTCAAGAATACTTTACTGTTACAATAATGATGAGTTTAATCATTAGGTCCCATGAATAACAAGAATATTTGACTGTTACAATCAAGTGTTAAATTATTAGGCCCCATAAATAGCAAATATTTCATTATTAACCCCCCCCCCCATATGTCAAAACATTAAATTTGAAAATGATGCATTAAATGCATCAAAATAGTCATAAATATTAGAAACTGATTTATCCCCAAACTTTTTTCGCTTAAAAACCAGGAACATAATAATTATTATTTAAAATGTAATACCTGAATTGTATTTAATATAGAATTGTACGTTAGAAAACTAGGCAAATTATTTTATACACTTTATATGAAATTTCGCGATATAGCTTCCAACAATCATCTGCAATCATGAATTCTTTCCAAAAGAGATAAAGTTACTCCACCAATTAAAGATCTTCGTGAACAATTTCATCCATATTTTTACTGACATCACCAAGATTAGCTGCGAAAAAAAAAATCCAAAGGCGAGTGCAAAATACACAATTTGAACGATATGCTACCACCGATATGCTACCATACAATAATTGCTGCACTCCTTGTCTGTATTCAAGGGATTTTGCTTTTCTCAGAATGTTTATACAAAACCATTTGAAGTAATTCCAAAAATTATATTCAGATACTTAAATTATTTTGGGTTTTCCTCACAAATGCTTCCAAGAAACTTTATCTAATCTAAAATTAATATGGAGTGAATAAGAGTAAAGTTTTTTTTTTTAATTTTTTATTTTTGAGTCTACTGACGGAATAGAATGTATATTTACAAGTCTCCTAAGTGAGAATTTTTCCATTCCTATCTTATGTAATATTCTGCTAAATATTTCGGCTATGCCATACACAGAAAGCAATACAATTTTGTAAACCCATCCGCATACCCATCAACTTAGCAATGACTTTTAAATATCAGCAGATAAGTCACTGGTGAAGACTGTATTGAACAGGTTTTATTACAGATGCAACATTGGGGTATACTATTTTGCGAATAGCCCCTTGATATTCACGGAACAACTTTACGGTCTCTTACAACAGTCAGGTCATTGGAACGGCAAATAGCATCGACTGTTTCCTTCTCTGCGCACACCCCCCTAATTTCGTTGTACAAGGTTTAAGTACGAGTATAACTTCCGGAGCCTATCCTTTATTTTCATATCCAAGTGCACAGTCAAAATACAACTGATACAGTTTCTGCTATCGAAGATAAGTACACTGTGTTGAGGCTCCACTAATGAATGTTTGTGGTTCGTATCTTAGTTGTTCATATATATAGAGGTAATTGAAATAAGTAAAAGTAATGGTGCGTACATGACTCGTTTAATTGAATACAGTACCTGGAGGAAACAATCGCGTCAGTAATTTTAAAATGTATTCTCCTATTTTAAAAGACTTGACTTGCAAAATAGAGCGGAACTTTTTTGTTGAATAAGCGGATACTCCAGGCACGTGGATACTTCAACAATGTGTAGCATATATATGAGACTGAAAACGCTCGCGAAAAATTACAACGTACATAAAAAGAAAATTAAGAATAAATTTAAAAAATCTCTATGCTATAGGAAAAATGTAAACTAAACTAAAAATAGATGTGTGATCAGCATGTTATCCATGCCTTTCTCTTAGACAAACTACTTTTTTTGCAAAGTTTTCTTGTGGACCAGTGTTATATTATGCAGGTTGCTTAGTTCCTTACACGAATTACTTAGCTATGATTCTGCCGTGCTCAGGGTTCTAGATTTTGTTCATTTAGTCCTTATAGAGGCCTATTTAACCCTTTTTTATTTTAATGGTATGTTCTTTGAATTCTTTCATTCATTACCATTATTTCTAATTATAATATACCTAATTATCATATTGCGGAATATAATTTTATTTTTTTTAAATTTGTGGACACTAATGACCTTTGATGTTGTGGTGTCCTCAAACTTAATTCACAAACACATAATTATTATATTAAAGGCTCTATAGCTTCTGTAACTTTATTCTGTCCAAATTCAAAAATAATAATAATAATAATAATAATAATAATAATAATAATAATAACAGTCCAGGTTTCCGGGCAAATGTAGAAAATAAAAGGTATTACTGTGTCGTTTTAAAAAATTAAGTTTCATAAGGTAGGGGTGCCATTGTAATTCAAGTGGGGGGGATATGAGTGAGGGCTGAAACCTAAAATATAATCAACATGGTTTGAAATCCCCTATTAATATCTAAATTGTTATGTTTTTGATTAAATTTAATTTATTTTAAATAGTTTTTATAAAGATTGGAAAGTTTTTAAATGAACTTAAATGAATATAAACAGGGTATCGTTATTTCATTAGTAATATTAAAGTCCATTACAGTTAAGAGTATAAATGTTACAAAGAAAATATTCGAAATTTACTAAAGTTAAAAAATTATAAGTTGATTAGAGACAATTTCTGAAAAACAAGAATCTTGACATCCAGTCAGAGAGGACGTTACTGCCCATGCGTGAACGGTCACTTTCCTATAGGGCTACTCAGTCGCCAATGACAAGCCTTTCAGCTTCCGAATGTTGTGACTGTCGCATTCACAATGACCGCGCCTCTCATTCTTCACATCTTATGTAGAACTTCCTGGAGAAAGATCGTCTCACCAATCTATCAGTCCTGTACAATCTACATTACGTTCTCTGGTTTTTGAGTTTTCCTCGTTAACGAGCATGCAAATTGATAATATTGAAAGAGGACTTTACTGCTGCCGGGATTTATTTGGCTAGCAGAGGTTGGCTGGAATGCAAGGACTTAGTGAGTGTAATAGTAACACTAGAATTCTACTGAAGCTAATAAAATAAACACAGATTTAGCCCAAAAGAGATTTAGCACCATAATAAAGAAAAAGCAATAACATTGAAGAATGCACAGAACTAATAAAGGATGCTCTCGTTATATTATAGTAATTAATATACAAGTTTATTCTCCGAAAACATTTGTAGGCTAAGGAAACAAGAAAATGCCACCGAATTCAACCGTTACGTCATTCTTTTGTAGGAAAAAATTCTCTCCTCCTATTACTGACTTACATCTTTGTATAGAGTCTTTCACAATTAATTAAACATGTGAAATTTAGATTTAGGCAATTATAAAAAATGTGGCATTTAGTAAATTTTGTCATAAAGCTACACAATATTTTTAAAGATTCTCAGGGGTATGATTTAAACACACTGTGGTATAGTACAGCAAAGTTCATGTTAATGCTTCCAAGGTCAATCACAAACTCGAATTGAGTTTCCAACTGTACAACAACTTAAGCTTACAGATGTTAGTGTAGTTCAAATCGATGTAATTTACAATAAAATAGAGCTTATATCACAAACCAAAATACAGGCTCCACATAAATTAATCTTGCCTTAGCTTCTATAAAAAGCATGTTTTAAAAATGGCAATAATTTTAAAAATGACAAAATAAATTTAAATGTTATAATTATCCTTATTTTAACAATGATATTTAATCTACAAAATAGCATGCAAATTTAACAAAAATTGCCAAAATTTTAAAACTCGGTAAGGTCCATCTTAATACACCATTTCATTAATTCTCTCTATCTACCTTTATTTAGAGTGTTATCCAAACTAGCTTGCACTTTTTATGTTGTGTTCACTGATCTACACCCTTGCTGAGGATGCAAGATCTTCCTACGGTTCTCTTTACTGTTCTTTTTCTAAGATTAGAAAAATTTTAGGATGAGCTACTTCTATCACCTGCTTTTGTTTCGCTAAGAGAAAAGTTATATTTGGATGTTGGCAGTTTTGACAGTAAAAATAAATACAAAGACGAGATTACAGCAGCCGGATTGTTGCTATACAGAATGTTTAAAAAATGTACCAGTACAACATAACTTCTAGAATTATTTTCCCAATTTACGCAGTTAAATAGTATATATCACCAAAGATTTAGAAATGCTTTTTCTTTCCAGTTTAATGTTCTCTTTGTGACCAAACGCTGTTCCAAATTCCTGACACGTTGTGCATTGTCTGACAATGTGCCACGATTCAATTGCATGGTTTCCATAAGAAGGAATCCAATAGGTTAGGTTAGGTTTCGTTATCTCTCCTTCGGTTTAGAATTGATATTGAAATGTGCGGGAGTACCATTGTGCATAAAATATCACGGCGACCAAGAAACAGGCATTAACTTCTGTAGAGACTAACGCTGGACAATGAACCTGTATTTGGGCAGGAGGTGTATAGCATTTGAACATTTTCTTTAATATGAAAAGCCGAATACCATAGACAGATCTTAAACTCAGAAACCAAGTATTTCCGAACTCATGTCGATATAAACTATTTTCATTGAGAAGAACTCGATCATGGAAGTCATACCGTCTTTACGATCAAACACAAACAGCTCAACAATATGTCATTTTAATGAGAGTTATTAAAGCTGAAATTGTTAAAAGTGGCATTTTATTTTGATGACTCCTGCCTCTTTTCGCAAATGTTCTACCAACAAAATAAAATTATTTTTAAATTTGTGTCTTACATTGTTTTTCAAATAACCCTTAATATTTAGTAATAAAATTGCGTTTATTCACTCATTTCGAGACATTCCCGTATTTCTCACTACAAAAGATCAGCATTCAAACGTTTCATAAATCTCTGGATAACGTTGCCATGGTAATTAATGGTTTTAAACGAATTTTGGCGGGATAAAGTTACAAATTAATATTCATTATTATTCCCTTTTATACATAATACTAAATTTCTGTTTGGGGAGTAATTTTCTCTCGTGTCGGTCCTAGTGGTGTAGTGGTTACCATGCTTGCCTCCTAAATCCAAGATCGCGGGTTCGAACCCGGCCAGGACCGATGGATTTTTTCGGGGCGTAAAAATCCTAAGTATGGCTTCCTTCGGAAGGGAAGTAAAGCCATGGGTCCCCTGTCGTACGTTTACGGCACGAAAAAGAACCTCAAGCCTGAAAGAGAGGCCTCTGAGCAAAATTTGTCGGCCGTTTCACGCTCTGAGTTGAATGGGACGCTGATGACCTGAGCTGTTAAAGAGCGTCCATAAATAAATCATTAAAAAAAATCGCTAAAGGAAGTCATACTACCCGCTTGAGTATGCACAATGATTGCGTCAGCTGTTATCGATTTTCTTTCGGCCTGATATGGTTCAAAGGTTGTTAACATAGTTACTTAAGGAAAACATCTTAGAATTTAGTTTAATGGGTATGGAATATCATTAATAGCACTATGACCTAATTTTAACCGCCGTGAAGAAAATAAAATATAGCATTAAACCAAAGTTGAATACATTAGAGCATCATAAACATTTTATAACACTGAGTGTTAAAAACGAATTTCTGACTTGAGTTTCTTCTGTTAATGAACCGCTACTTTTAGTATATAAGCTGTCTAAAAAAGATATTATCAATAATGTGCGTACTTAATTATTCTATTGTTTGGGTAAAAAATTTTAAATTAAAAATCTAGTTATACTGTCTTAATTATTTCATTTAGTCCATATGTGTGTACATATTTAACCCTTTATAAATATAAATTCTAGCCCTGGTAATGAATTAAATGGTATTCTCTTTCAAAATTTGTCATAACAAGCAACATCGCCTTCTAATGACAGGTGGTATACTGTAATAAGATCAAGATGACAATAAATTAATACAAATGTTGGTTGTTAGTTTAAATAATTCCTTTACGAATCAGTCATTTAACAAAGAAATATTTTGGTCTCATATATTTTCCCTATAATTCTGGTAATCAAATGTTTAAACACACTGTATATACACTAAAACTTTCAAGTAGTTTTCTGTTCTTTGAGTTCAGAGGACACTATACATAGTAATTGATCCTGATTGCTTTCCAATCCTTGTGAGGAGGTGTGAGTCCTAGTTTTGAATTTATTTTTTCACTTCTCCTCCAGAAAATGTAGCACTTTGCTTTTCTTCTTCTGCATTTGCTAAATATCTTGAAGTACGATATCATTCTCGTGAAATGAACAATGATATAATGTGCCTTTTAATGACAATTACGGAAAAAGCACTTAGCTATACCAAGAGTAAAAAAGAACTGGTACATAATGAAGAAAAATGAATAAAAACGAAGTCGTTAATTCTTTTCCGCTTCCATAAAAATGACGTGGTCCCTCTTCTCACAGTATAAAATATTCTCTAGCGACAGGATCCATTAATTATTGCCGAAATGGAATGCTATATATAAAACATTAAGGGCTCTATATGAATTCTGGAAATATTGCTATGCTGCAAGATTAATTATCGTCCTAACTTCTAGTGACAACGGCGTACTGCCAGTACAAAACACATTGGTTCGTGGCCAGCAACATATACGATGAGAGTCACTTGTTATTATCGTTCCCTCTTGAAGAAATTCTGTTGACAGAGAGCACGGGCCGAAGGCATTTCTAAGTTACGTCACGCTCTGTTAATCCACTTACGGAATCTCACGAGGTGAGATGTTTTGAAGTCACAGGTAAGTATATTTTCAAAAGTATTGTATTTATGTGTTATAACTGAAATTTCAGTTTATTTTAATTATCTTAGAAAATGAAAAATTAAAAAAAAATAATTTTCTAACCCAGCATTCGACAAAATTATTATTTCATAAAAAATGATTTTTCGAAAAAGTTTACGCTTAATGTTTAGAATTGCGATATATTTTATTTATTTGTATTGAAATATAAATAATTAGATAACTAAACTAAACTAATTGCCTATTCTCAAAGACGCTCTTTCTTTGCTTTGCTTGTTATTTTTCGTTTCTCTGTTTTACCATCATTCCTTTTCGCTATGACATAAATTTTATTTTTAGATCTAAACCATTTCACATTATTTTTATACGATTGCTTTCTTATGTTGTTTTTACATATCCTTAAGTTGTAGCGGTTTTTTTTTTTTTTTTTTTTTTTGCCCGTTTTTATACTGAGGCACCATAGGTGATGAACACTGAGATACATGGGATGAAATGATATATCGGGAAAGGACTTTTTTAAGGCAGGAAACGTTATAGGCCTAAATTTAGGGTACCTCCCCGGCATTTGCACTTATGAGAACTGAGAATAACCTGGAAAAATCCTCAATCAGGGAGGACAGTCCTGGTGGGATTCGAACCCCAGACTTCCCGCTCACGAATCCGCGCCTTAACGACCTCGACCACCCGTGGCTGTAGCGCGGTTAATAGTAATTTACTAGGGAACGATATCACTTTTCACTTTTATTTTAAATAATGATGCTCTGCTTCCAAAGTAACGTCATAGTTAATTATTAAATAAGCTGGTGACATGAAAAGTAGTAGTAGTAATGACTGAATAAGCCCTTTATTATTATTAGCACGCTTAAGCTACAAGCATTACGGCATACCAATAATATCTTCCTTAAAGGTATAGACGATCCCTGGAATTTTTTTTTTTTTTTTTTTTTTTTTGGTTAAAGGAAAATGAAGCTTTAGCGATATTTACAACATTTATTAACCAATTAATAATAAATCACTTGAGTAGATATCATGTGTTACGGTAACTTATACAAAATGAAATTACGTGCTGCACATAATGCAATTAAAATTTAAATAAAATAAAATGCAGCAAAACATAGACAATGAATAAGAGCATTGTGCAATGAATTTTCGAAAAAAAAAAGTTTTTTAACATTTTAAAAATTATCTTTATATAGGGCTCATGTGCTTGCAAAACTCTATAGAATGAGAGACATAAATAAAGCTACCTAACTTGCATTGCAAATTTTACGTTGCATGTACCGGACAAAATTACTAATGCTATTAAACAAATAAAATGGTCAATAAAACTTGAATAGATCCAATACCATTTCTTTGTAACATTTACTTACTAACATATAATATTTCTAAAAATGTATCTTGAAATCTACGCATAATGTACATTATAAATTAGTGCAAGAAATCGAAAACATTACAGCAAACAGGCTCACCATAGCAGACAAGAAGTCTTGCTTAAATTTCATAGAGATAACTGAAAACAACCCAATTTTCTGGGAACTTCTTACCTACGTCCTATCAATGCAACAGCTCAGAAGAGAAGATGTAGCATTGACCCGTACCCGAGGTAATAAATCCCAAACGTTTAAGACAAGATATGAAATGACCAAAAGTTTAAGGTGACACAGTAGCTAAATATGGATCGGTGAAACGTTTTCTTGCGACAATGGTACAAAATAATGGCAAAACTGCACGTGAATTCTTTTATTTTCCTTTTTGTTTTCTGGTATTTTTACACTTTATTTTCTATTTCCCCTCTCCTTTCTGCTAGTTCATTTACTTTATATTCCTTGTGCATTTTGGATTTTAACTTTGTCATTAATTCATTTTAGTTTTTATAAGCAGTTATTAGTGTTTTATCTTTCTTTACAGGCTGATACATAGAAATAAAAAAATAATTTATAACGCTGCTAAAACATCTTAGCTCCTTAATGAAACGGGAAGAATTGCTCTATACTAAAATAAAATGCTTCGCATAAAACATTATGTAGCCTCTCTCAATGCTCTTCTTAAAAACAGATGAGTTTGCAGCATTTTTCCGCCACTGGAATGATGAATGAGAAAACAATGCTGTGACATCTTCCTTTTTCCGCTCGTAAAGCATGGCTTAATAATGTTCTGTCCAATTTGGAAAGCAAAACATAATTATTGAAGAATCTCGCCGAAAAAATAGCATAGTACTCGTGTTGGCATTAGATATTACATTTTGAAATATCTCAAGCCTTTGGATAGGTTTTCTTTGAAAAGGGACCATACGTGCAATAATGTACCATATGATTTTTAGATTTTTTTTTTTATAGTCAGTATCTCATTGTATGCTTTTGAGAGTGTCATTAAAAATAATACTATAATATGGACGTAAATATACTATCCCGAAATCAATTAAAAGCATACACATTTAATGTTCCAATAAAAATATTCAGTTTAATACTACAGACTAATAAATTACGTTGTTAAGTTTAACATTACAATAATACTACTACTGTATTCAGTCTGAATATTTCATTTATCGGAAAAATACATTGTACAGAAAGTCACTATTTCTCATAATGAAGTTTGAGATAGTCAAACATTTTTGCCATTGTTGCAATGGAAATTTCTTGGAGTAGTCTTCATATGTTTAATTTCAACAGTATTTGGCACTGTATTTATAATTGCACAATCTTTGGATGCACCCCACGAAGTAATCTTGAAACAACTGTAGCAATTCGCTGAGTGCAGTAGCGCCATCTAGCTGGAAATATTGTGCACAGATTTCCGGCGTTCAGAATCTGTGAAGATCTTTATTTAATCGCCTGATAAAACATATTTATATGCAATTGTAGCTGTATTTCCATGGTCATCTTCTATGAAATTAGGATCAATAACACCTTGTCCAGAAATGACACACCACACGGTTACTTTTCCAGTGCAGTACACTTAGACGGTGATTCATAATCAAGAAATCTGGTCGCTTGTTGACAAAACCGCTTAATGTAAAGCGACACTTGTAGAAAAACTAGATGTTCATATATACTCGTATTGACTAATGAACGAGCACAATACATAATTCTCGCCTGCCTATTCCTAATTCTTGTTACACTCTTATACGTTAAGAAATGACTCCAATTCATGTAGCATTTTCCGAACGGACGTTCTTTCCTTATCTAGCTCCTTTTCGATATGTTTCTGGACTTCCTGGGGTGAGTTTAAAAATATTTTGAAACATAATTCCTATATTAACAGGTCTGTGGCAGGTCGTTTTCGTTCTCCACTTCCTCCATGGAGACAATTTATTGTTCCCGTACGTCTGAATTTGCTTACCAGAAATAAAATTGGTGGATCTTATGGAGCTTTGCCTCGAAACGTTTACTTACTTATGTTTTTGCCACACAAAGTAGCCTGCAGTATATCAAAATACTGTAGTATTATGTAAAATGTTCCAATCTGTTAATTACATGACTAATTTATCTTGCTATCAAAAGAAATTTCATTATAAATACATAAGAATATTTCATGCTCTTCCAAACAATTTCAAAGCATTGTTACTAGGCATAGAAATTGGACAAATATATAGATAATTGTGATCAATTTGGAAGAATAGGTCTTGCATGGATGCGTACGGGGGTATTATTTCTAAAAAGATTATAATAAAGTTTAAAGAAGGATGCATTATGTGCGAGAAAGTGGATAGTGTGTTCCATTGTCTAATAGAATGTGAAGTGGTAAAAGGGTGAAGGGATAAAGCGTGGAATGAAAAATGGGATAAATTACAAGAAGTTATAGTGCAATTAAAATATTGTCAGACATGAGTATAGAGAAAATAATTGGGGAATTTTTAGGAAAAGTAAAAAGAAGTGGAGGGGAAATATAAGGACCGAGATTGAGGTATCACACACTTGTGAAAATGGTAATTTATTTTAAGGTTCTTTACCATATATATAACCTGGTGATTAAAGCATGGGATAACCTTGATTGATGCAGCTAAATTTTTAGATATTTTATTTCTTTATGTAAATTTAATTGTAATGATATTTGCTAAAATAAATTCATTCATACTAGGCACAGGAATTTCTATGCACTAAAACTAGAATGAAGCGAAATGAAGTTATGTTGTTACTGGACTGTAGACAACAGATGGGAGAACCACCTCTCCCCTTATGCGTATCACTGAACAGTTCTTGTTTATTTACCGGGCGGTGGTTCGTAATAGATAATATTGTGCTTTATATTGACCTAGCAGTTTTAGTACACCTTACTTGGATGTTAAGGTGTTTAAGAATCTCGAGCCTAATCATTACTATATTTTATGATGATTAAAAATGCAAATTGTTCTTACAGAATATCTTTTTAACAAGGCTATTATTCTGTAGCAGAATTTATCATTTATAATTTTTCCTCTAATAACATACAAAAATATATATGTAAAAGTGATGTCATGTACTTGGACGAGGTACTGAATATAATAAATATTTTAATATATATAACTAAAATCTCTTTATGAATATTAAAGGATCACAAATTGTTCATGTATTACAAAAGAGTATTATATAATTTTACTACACGGTGTACATAAGTTTAAATAATTTATACTAATTATATAATGCAAATCTTGACATTTACGTTCAAAATATGAATCTTGGAATATAATTAAATGTGGTTTAACGTTTATATTAACAATATATGGCCTGTGTTGTTTGCTTATATCCCTAGCAAATAATTGCACGCAAAATTCGCGAACGTGCCCTATAGGGAGTCGGGTGTCCAAGGGTGGTCCGCAGAAAGGGTAATATTAGGGGATGTGTTTACGTATGCATGCCGCCAGTACAATTTCCAAATGACAGCGGGCGCTAGCATTGGAATCGCGGGGCGTGGCACGGGGGAGAGGTGAAGTGGGGGAGGCAGGGATGACGGAATTCGAAAAGGAAAATAACTTTGGGGGAATCCAATATCCCGTTTGCGTGGCAACGCGTCTCAGACACCGTGGCGGGGGAGGGGGGGGGGGGCACGGAACCGGTGAGCTCCAGGCGTGAGCATAGAGTTATTTATCCTCAGGAACTAATTTCATCTCGGCCCCAAAGTCCTACGTGGATACACACACCACCACCTTTCTTCGCTTTCCCTGGGGCAATGTCTTCCTTACAACTCCTCTGGCCCTACTATTACTTATTTATTATTTTATTGGGTATAAATATTAAATATTTCACGTGTTCTGGACAGCATTATTATAGCTCAACTTAATATAAAATTATAAACTACCTTAAGGTTATTAAGGACAGTAGAAAGGTCCCGTCTCGCCATTGTAATGGACCTTCTGAGGCGGAACTGTTTTATATACAACATATTTTAGCATCTATTATCTATAAAATAATTCATTATTTGAAAATGTATGACGAATTGGAATTTTACGTTTAATTAATTTGAATTTTTGTGTAAACAGATATAGTTCACAGGTTATAAAAAAGTAATTGACAATTCGGGCATAGTGACGTTTTGAAGTGATTCTTTGGACAGAAAAGTTTGTTTTAAAAAGGCAAATTTGTAAGTTAAATACTTGTTAACACGATGATTATTTTGGGTTTCTTATATCAGCAGTAATGTACGTAAAATTAAATGAATTGTTCGTTCACGTGCAATTTGAAAATAGAATATATAATATTGAATGATTTTACCTTTGCGGGACCGCTCCGCGTGCACTGTCCGCAATTGACCGCGTTTCCAACTCGTTCCCACGCTCTGAAAGCCAGCCAGCCGGAAGGTCAATAGAGTTTAACTGTAGGAAAGTGCAGACGTGTTCTTGAGTGTTGAGACATAGTATTAAATATTCATTAGACGGTGTAATATAGTGTATTAATTACGTTAATATGACTCAATTAGGTATTCCATTCTCCAAAAAGTATTAATTTACAATTCGTACAAAATCGGCTCATGATATACGGAGATTGTTTCAAGAGGATTCCCTGACATTCAATTTCCAAGTCAAAAGTTCGTTTAAAGATTAGTGAATACATTTCGTGAAATGGGAAGTATTCTTGATAAAAACCGTACAAAGGTACAGTACTCATATAAAAAAAACTTACATAAGATTGGCATTCTCTGGAACGTTCCCATTAAAATTGCGTTTTTCCCAGCAAACCTGCATCACGAGGAACCCCTGCAAGAACAAAAGATAGGAGTGTGGTGCCCCATTAGCAAAGAGAGAATAACATACCCAATGTTTTTGTAAAGAAAAACATTGATACTTATGTACAACATATTCTGAAACTCCTTTTCCGCGAATTAACTCTGAGGCAGTGTATTTTCGTGATTTTCTAACAGAACATGCAAGTCTCTTTGCATGTAATTCATGAAAATTCGACGATCTAGCAACCTCGGTCATCTGATTTAATGCCTTGCTATTATTTTACCTCTGGGGTACTTTAAAGAAAAAGTATACAAGGAAATCCACACACATTAATGAACTGGAACATTACATTCGTGAACAAATGTATTCCATTTCTCAAAGGGAACTGCAGAGGTTAGAAAGAATGCAGTTCCAGCTTCCTCTTGCTGCTTAAAGTTGAGTAAATGTACTTTTAAGTGTTAGTAATAACTTACGTGACAATCATACCTGCGGGCTTTCTGACTCCCGTTCAGAGCGGTACCAGCTTGAACAGACCTACCGCACAACCGGCGTAGAGCGTTTCCGCAAAGGAAATATTACCCATAATGCTGCATATTTGAAACAATCGATCTTTTGTGTTATTTAAATGATTTATTCTGAAGTTCAAGATTAGTAATATTCCATTAAATTGTTATATATTTTATGATTGTTAAATTCTATTCAAATTTAGCACTTGAATTTCTCCTTTACACTTTGAATTTAAAATCAGTCTTATAAAAACCACTCACAGTACACTGTTTCCTGCCCAGTTGCTTTCCATTTAATCTCCTGTTCCCATTTGGACATGACAACACTTTTAAATAAAATGCCATATTCGCATACTTTATACAGTATATAAATGTATGCAAATTATTATTATTATTATTATTATTATTATTATTATTATTATTACAATAAAATTACTTATATGCCAGAATAGGAAATAAATCCGATACAATGGCCAAAGTTCAATTTTTTGTTCTAATTTTTTTCTAATAAAATGTTTAACTTCACACCTCTATCACTTTTGTATTTATTTATTTATTTATTTATTTTCCCTTCATCTATGTTTACTCTAATTAGAGAATTTTTTAGAGACAAAACCTTAACATGAAAGAGCAATTAAATGAAAGCTGTGACTAAAGGCTACAAAATACAATTGGAGGTTGATAAATACATAAAGAAGGGAATACAATTAAATAAATTAATAATTTAATAATGCATTCTGTCAATATCGTATAATGACATGTTGCTCAGGTTAAAGGGTTGGATAAGTTATCTTATAGGCTTAGTCTTCAGGTTGCACAAATTATCTTTACCCCTGCATTCATAACTGCAACCTTTGTATCACTTTAACGTTACCATTTTAGAACTTATGATAAAATTTTAATAAGGAGGTAAAGTTGATGGTGTAGCATTTTGATGACTACAACTGGTCATTCTAGAGGACAGAAGTTTGTTTTCTCTGTCTTAGCCAAGTGCAATAATAACTTTCTTACAAGGAAGCATTATCCTACTCAAAATTCATATATTGGTCACCCAACAGTTTCTAAAAATAACAACTTACCAATTCAAACTGCAAATTTTTCAAAATTTGCATGTAAGGGGATCATGATGCGTAGGTGGTGATCGATGGAGCCTGCCACTTCCTTGCAATGAATGGGAATGTCTTTTAAATCGTTTGCGGACATCAATCAGCGCTGACAGTCGAAAGTAAACACTTTTTTGTTATTTCACTGCATGAATGAGTAGGAATCAGCGTCCATAGACAACCGTTTAGGTATGAAATAATTCTAATGTGTATTTTGAAGCAAGCAAAGAAAATCTCGATATTCACACTTGGGAAAATGTCAACCTTTCATTGTGTTTTTTTCTAGTTTACCATACAAAAGCTTGACTTTTATCAATTCAACCAATTTCTGAATACGGAGGGGGGCTGCATCGTCCAATAATCCGTTGTTCAAGGCCACCGGACTGCATAAGTTGGGACGGGCAGGTTTAGCGAACTGCTACGTTGG
The DNA here is from genome assembly GCA_030762175.1 of Metallyticus violacea. Lineage (NCBI taxonomy): Eukaryota > Metazoa > Arthropoda > Insecta > Mantodea > Metallyticidae > Metallyticus > Metallyticus violacea. Next base: position 67,820,919 of record CM060836.1, read on the forward strand.
TATGTCTCGCACCACTAAGTTAGTGTCGTTTTAACAATGACAGATCTAATCCCAGAATTATGTATTCTATGAATATTAAATGGAAATTTATGTCTAATTGTTTTATTGTCCACTACAACAAATGTTTAGCTATGATTTTTATGTTCGTACCGAGCTCACTAGTGTTTCAGTAAATTGTTTGCAGAGAAATTCCCAGGTGGTCGTGTTGCGATGCATGTATTAGTTAATGAATTTAATTGGTTAAATGTAATTATGAAGGGTATTGGGTAATTTTATAAACACTTACCGTTGCAAATGAAGGCAGGTAATTCTAAAATAATTAAACACAAACTTTAAATTTATTAGATTGTTACTTTAGTGATTCTACCACCGCTCTGGTTGCCTACTCGCACACCTGTCCGGTTGGCCGTAACCGATAGCTTATCTACCCATGTAGCGTTCATCGTCGTGTCGATCATAAGATAACTGGATGACTCTATATTTTGGAGTCAGTAGTTAGTGAAAGATACAATACTCAGAGTTTTTTTTCTGCTGAGGAAAATCTTATTATTTATAAAGTACTCAATTTTTCACATTGTAGATTTTCATATGCACAAATTTTCACATGCGCTGTTCAATCCCTCTTAGAAAGCTCTAAATAGCGTGTGGAAGAAAAAATATGATACACACGAACTGAAAGCAGTGTTTTTGTTTCAGGAAGTTGTATTTGGAAAATATAAATTAAACGTGATGGAAGTTTTAATGAATTTAAAATTATTTTTCAGGTAGCATATCGTTCATCAGGACAGCTGTGTTGTTGTTTCAGTATTCAACGGTACCACAAGCTGACAGTTTATATTAAATATTTATTAAGTAGCTTAATATAGCAGCTTTGTTGTTTTTTTTTTTTTTTTTTTTTTGTTTACTGCTCCGTCTTCTACTATAATTATTTCATTTGATTTAAATAATGGTATAAATTCTTTTTAGCCTTTCTTACAATTTCTGCAGAAGATTTCAGACTAGCTCTAAGCAGTCACGGCGTTCCCCAGAATTTTTCGATACTGTCTAATAAAGCTCTAGATTCTTGTGCCGCTCTTGCACTCAGGTATCTCTAGTTGAAGCGGGTCATGCGGAGTACAGCAAGAAACCAACCTGGGCGATGTAACCAGAGATTCCATGCATATTAATTAGTTCCTCTACATTCTCCTCTTCTCTCCATCTACCCGTGTCCTTCGTTTCTCTACTATCCGCAAAACTTCATCCCCCTCCTGTTGTGCACTGCAGAATCTGCTTGCGGAAGATACTGAAAGACTGTGTAAATAGCACCGAAATGCTCTTCCAGTAATGTTTCCTCACTTTGCTCAATAATAAATAGGTTCAAAGCTGAACAGCCAGAAGATAACCATAAAAATGAAACAAAAGCCAGAGCGAAACAATAACAGATCTGAGCATGATTAAAACCTGGATTTGCGGCAGTAATACATTAATACTTTGTCCTTTTCTATTCTTATAGTTCTCCCCCTCCCTTTCACTTCTCTCCCTCTTCTTTAGAATAAAACACATTCGCTCGCTCTATTTTATAAATCACCAGGACTTTTTTAACTACCTAAATATTTCCCTATTTATATTCAATGTTTCATTTTCAGTATATTCAATTTGAATTGTAGTTCTTATATCCTCGCTAATGTCCGGTAGCTTTCTTCAATACTTCTACTATTATATTTTGAACAATTTTGTGGATACTATGAACTATTTAAAATATACGACGTTGTTTTATTATAAACCTGAATAGGGGGACTCAGTTGGTAGCGCCTGAGACTCGTATTCGAGAGATTCCGGTTCAATTCCGTTGGGTCACTTAAGCGAATGCTAGGGCGGGTATTTACTTTCAATGAATTTTACATTCTCATATCATTTCATTTCGTTGGTTCTGCTACAGCATCGAAAGTGCCAGGGTGAGGTGGGCTGGCGCGGTGTGACAGTAACTTGCAGTTTTGAAAGGTTTCTGCCCCCTGCGTCTGGAATGGAGGACTTTCTAAGGAGCTCGCACAACTCAGTAGTGAGAGCTTCACCGCCGTCGGGCTGTACCCTCTGGACACATCTGCGTCCGCGTAGTCACTGCCGTATATCCTGACCAGCAAAGCTCTAGACCTTCCATCCTCATTCCTTCTAGGTCCTTTAAAAAGTTTGCAAGAAATTATTTAATGCCATCTTTGTTTATACAACAATGCAATCGCCTAAGATATTGCTTTTTTTTTTTTTTTTTTTTTTTTTTTTTTGCTTGAATAAGGGGTCTTTTTACATTGGTCCAGTTTATATTCATACTCACATCTCGTTTATGTACTACTGGGAGCTAGGGAGATGAAGAGGAGGCTTCATTCCCCAAATAAAACATTACACACTGCAGGTGTATTATCTAATGCATATATTTAAAAGTTGGCCCATTCTCTTTGCGTTAACGAAAGCAAAATGTGAATAGCTGCGTTGTCAGCACATTCCTCTGACTAGCCATCTCTCCAGCTCCCAGCAGGGCTTTCCTGTAGCTAATCAATGCGACGTCTTCAAAACGTCCTTTTATTTAGAATGAACCAAAAGAAAGAGAAGAGCAAATACGGGTAACACTTCTGGAGCGCCGATTTGTAGATACGTTTCCTTAAACATTATGAAAATGAATCTTCTGCACAGTATTGTCCTTTTTCAGGCGTAGCTATACTGTTTTAAAAAAAATTCATAGTGTTTAACGCCCGTTTTTACTACTGAGGCACCACATGCGGTGGACACTGATGATACATGAAATGAAATGATATATTGAGAAAGGATTTTTTAAGGAAGGAAATGTTCCAGGACTAAGTTTGTGGTACCTCCCCGGCATTTGCCATTGTGAGGACATGGGAAAACTTGGAAAAAACCTTAATCAGGGAGGGTACTAGCGGAATTCGAATCCCAGATCTCCCGCTCAGGAGTCCGTGCCTTAACCACCGCCGAACCCGTGGCTGTCATACATACTCGCAACTACCAGATGGCCAGTATCTATAAATAGCATTTTTATACCAGATTTAGATATTAGCAGTGTACATACATAACTTCTGTAATTTTTTAAAAAATAGTTTTATTATGCTTATCTATTATTTTAAAAGCGAATATAATAATAATAATATATCTCGGATTTAAAAATGCACCTTATCACATACTGGAAGCATAACTATAGAAACTAGTGATAATAAAACGGTTTACAATGAAAAGAATATACGAGTAAGATAACTTGTTTAGTATTGAAATTGTGAAAGAATGTAATGACTAATCATTATCCATTAGATTTCGCACACTGACGGCAGAGGGTAGTAGCATAGTTAATTTGAACACGCGCACCGAGAATCGGAGGATTACATTACGCTGAATGATGAAGGTGAAGATGGAGATGAGCAAGGACAGACCGAGTGATAAGGGAAACCCGAGCACCGCCGGTCTAACCACTGGCCTAGGAAAAGAATGTTTGTGCTTCTGCTATGTTAGGAGGAAGCATCCCATTTGTTATACACACCTTGGTGACAAATCGATTCAGCACACCTGAAAGAGGTACTTGAATTCATGAACGCATTGGTTCTTACCATGCGAACTGCAAAGCAAGAATTACCTTCTACTTGGTGACGGATTTGGGTTACTGCTTCTAGAAAAAAAAAAAGAATTTTCTGAAATAATCAGATTGTTATTACCGAAGTAAACTTTTATCACCACTACCCCAATATTGATCATCTTCTAAGTCCAAATTGTGGTTTACGTGTTGTAAGATCAGGGAGATAATAATTAATAATAATAATAATATAAACTAATTAAATTATCTTTTATAATGCATTCTTATCTATACCGCACAATGTACTCGCAGATACTCCTGTAAAAAGTTCATATCCCTTCTGAGATGATAGTAGTGTTTACGGAGGAAGGCTAAGAACCGCTTGAGGGATATAGATGCGCAGCAGACATTTGCGCAGTGCAGGGAGATGTTTTCGCTGGAAGTAAAATCGGGGCTAAAATCTGAACGGGAGATGGAACGGTACATCAAAACAGGGGCCTGACTCACTAGAAAGGAGCTCGCGTGACTCAAAATAGGGTCATGGCGGATTATATAAGATCACTGACGAATATGAGTGGAAAATTTGTCTCATTTGTGAGGAAGGGATACATATAGCTACTAGCTGAGTGTAAAGGTACGGAAGAATGGAGGGAAAAGTATCTACCGCACTCCTATGCGGGATCGAACTGAGGGAAATGATCATACTGCTGGCAACCAAGGAAGGGGAGGAGAGACTAGGTAAATGTCTGATGAAAATGAGACAACCCAGATCTAAAATGGTTGGAGAGGGGGCTGTGGGAAACAAATTTAATAAATCCAGGTAAGTGTATGTCATTCCTAATATGACTGCATTCTTTTTATGTATATCTTATTTATTTGTTTATTTTTACTTTATTGTAAAAGTATATCTGTTTTACAGTATATTGTAAAATACCAAATATTTTGCATTAAATCGGACAGAACTAATGTATTGTAAAACACGTAAGGCACGTACCAGTTTATTGTATTGGTGCCACTGAAATAAATATACTACCATATACTGCTTCTGCTCTGGGTAAAAAAAAAAATTCTTAAGTTCGGGATCTGTATCCCCCTTTTCATCAGCACAGTTGTTTTATTACTGGCCTCAGTTTCTTAAAATGTTTACTGTTTGTATTTTCCAAGTCCTTAAGGGCTAATCTAACCACTCACTGACGCATTACTGTGCCAACAGGTAATTAGTCGCAAGTAGTAAAAAAGCTTGCAGAATCTTGTGGGTTGTTTCCGAGAAAGAGAATACTATTTTATTGATGCTTAAAGTTAAATAATTAATTAAATTAACTTTAACACTTTTATTAACATTGCTAGTTTAACAATGTCTAACTTTCAATGTCGTACAGAGAATGTAATATGATCTCATCGACAAACTTTAAGAATGATAGGTCAAATAGAGAGTCGTTAAGGGACCATGCATTCCAATCAAACCTCAGTTAAAACATTTTGTAGAAATTAAATTCCATTTCCTATGCACTTTTAATAAGTTGGTGCAAAAAGTTACAATATTTACTTTATTCTGTCCATGTCCAGTCATAGGCCTTTTCTCTTCTTCTTCCCCGCGGTTTTACCCCAGCATAAGCACGGAAGGACATAATGCTTGTTGACAATGCATATCAGCCTTCGATGGATAAGGTATAATTGCTGTAGTTTTAGTTCTGTTGTTCTTTACGAGTTAATACCTACAGTTTTAAACCACGGGTGAAGTAAAGTAAATTCCATAAACGTTGTGAGGTCGGTAAATCTATAGAAGTTTAATATTCCAGTTTTTTGATCATACAGCACACGTTCTTGAGGGGCATCTGTCCAGTATCAAACTAGTCTCGGGGATTCTGCAGTGGATTATGTTTGCTAAAAAGGGGGTACTTCATTCCGCACTGGAGTGCTAGAGAACCATCTTCCCCAACCGAGGGTCTGGAGAGAGGAACGATATTTCCGTAAATTCTACACTCATTACAAAGTTCCTCCTCCTACCAGCACTTGGTTCTGCCCTCATTTGGATTTTAATTCAGCTTCTCTCTCCCTCTCTTTCATTTCCTTGCTGCTCGTTCGCCTCCGCTACTGGTGGTAATGAGTTAAGTTGGAGTAGGCAGGTCGGCTGGGAGTGCTACAAGGATCTAACTACATCACCTAGATCAATAGCATTCAAAGCATTCAAAGCACAGTTAACGTGTATTTAAACAGTTAAATCTTGGCAGTTCCAAATTCGCGGTACTTACTTACACATTTTCAATAACAGTATTTGAACCAATATAATAGAATAGAAGAATATTTTGCATTGAATAATCTTAAATGAGGACAGGTCCATAAGTTTTCGGCCTAACCATTTTCGAGATATGATAAAGTACAAAATTATATTTCACTTTTCAATATAGTTACCCTTTATTGCAGTACACTTCTCATATCTTTGAATTATCTTTGAATTAACATTCATTCCCCCCCCCCTCAAAGTCAGAAGTCTTGTCTGCAAAATGGGCATAAACAGCATCGATCACTTCTTCGTCACATTTAAATTTCCTTCCTTGAAGGTCCTTCTTGAGTTTTGAGAAGAGGAAATAGTCACTGGGAGCTAGATCTGGGCTGTAGGGTGGATGATCGATCTCCTTGAAGCCACATTTCTTCACGGCTTCCTTTGCAACAAGAGCTGTGTGCATAGGCACGTTGTCGTGAAGAAAGCGCTCACCACCACTCTACTTTCCTCGCCTTTTCTCTTTGATGGAAGCACGTAGTCTGTGCAGTAGGCCAGCATAGTACTCCCCATTTACTGTGGTATTCCTCTCCTTGAAGTCAATGAAGAGTATTCCTTTACAGTGCCAAAAGATTGTCATGATCTTCTTGGTTAACTGAGTGACGTTGGCCAATAGAGGCGGTGCTTCGCCAGGTTTACGACACTTCATTGATTCTCTTTTGGGCAAGGGATCATAGTAGAGGCCTTAGTTTCATCTCGTTTAACAATGGTTTCCAGCACATCTCTCTCGTTGCCACGGCAGAGCTCCAAAAATACCTGACAACAGATGACTCGTAACTGATTTTGGAATGAGGAAAGAAGTTTAAGCACTAACCTTATTCATATTTAAATGTTCATGAATAATTCGAAGGACTGTTGTTTTAGAAAGGCCCAACCTTGCTGCTATTTCTGTAATTTGAGCCGCTGGTCTTTCATAATTTCTCCTTCTACAAGAGCAATGTTTTCAAGATTGAGCACCTCCAAGGACCGACCTGCATGCTCTTCGTCTTCAATGCTTTCTCGACCCATTCAAATAAGTTTGTCCCATTCTTTTACGGTAGAATATGAGGGGGATGGTTCCCTATATACACCATCCAATCGCTGTTTAAATTCATTTGGAGTAAGTCCTTCTTTTGTGGAGAACTTAATAACAACCCAATACTACATTTTGAACATGTCACAATCTTCTACACATAGTCTTCTTTATGCAACTATATCTGAACAAATGAACACAGCGGGGCGGAAGTTACAGCTGTAATTATTTACTTAACAGTTATGACACCAGATAAGGATATGCTAATATTTACCGGCAAGGCCGGAAACTTGTGGATCTACCCTCGTAAGTATTTATACATTAAATATTTCTACTTTAAATAGGATATTCGCCTAGAGCATTATAATAGCTCAAAGAGCTAGAGATGCAGAGATTTCAGTGTGTCCAGCTAAGGATTTAATACTTTTGTTTCATTTAATGCAAAATCGAAATATCAGTTAACGTAAATGCCTCTGATAATTGAAGTGGTTTGGTGTAGGGCAGCCGATTGGTAGCCATCTTTGAAGCGATTTAGTTGCTGATCGTCATATTTAATTGGGGCGTATTGTTAATTGACTATTTATCGCTTTAGTGTTGTTGTCCACGCTTCCTGAAAATATATCAGGGTTTTGTTTAGTTATTTTGTGACTCTTGCTCTACAGGACTGGGAGAGGATATCAACTGTGCTAATAATCACACGATCAGCAGATCTGAATAAATATGGTAATTTATTATTCGCAAGATCTTTCGCTTCCTCTGGTGTTCTGTGTACGAGGGAATTTAACTCCGTCGAATATAAATTACAAGGAGATGAACTGGATGTGATTATCTGACTAGCTGAACTGCTCCTATGAATGCACTTATCTGACCTGGTCGTTTGAAAATCTGATATATCGAGTTGCCAAACCGAGTCCTTGCAGAATGTAAGACGTCAAGAGTTGTGTCGCGGCTACCGAACTGCGTTTGTGAACCGACAATGGGTAACAATAACTGAGCAAACGCCTGCTATATAACTAAGCCATGGGGGTCACATAAGAATGTGCCTTGCTTTAAAAATTCAAAATATACATCTACAATTGGCTGGTTCTAATTCACCTGTTAATGCATTCGACCCGTTACTATTTGAAAGTTTAATACTCGTACATTTATTCGCATTGGTTGGTTCAAAATTAACTCTATAAACAGATGGCAAATTCATTTCCCTTAATGTAATCAAAAGGACTTGGCTTTATTAATGCTTGCCAATGGAATTTCTTTTAAGAAGTGGCATACACTTGTCCCTTTTCTTTGTATAGCTGTATATGGGCTTCCTTAGCATTCAGGGCTACATTCACATTTTGAAGTTAAACCTTATGATGCACATATATACACAATATTTATATTATTAATTACCAGTACAAAATATGATTAGATTTGAAAAATACATATGATTGTATTCATATTTTAGTGGGGAAGGCCGTAAGATTTGTTTCATTGTCAATAAATAGCGGCCTGCTATTAGTACATGAATATTAGCTATCTGCGTTTCAGCTCCTGCTCGACTAAACAGGAATGACATAACACACTTCTCTGTCTATATGCAGCGCTTTGGATAGGCAAGCTATCACAATACTGCGTTTTACTACAGCAATATGTGATTGTGGGACAGTTTATTGTAAATATTAGTTAAAATTGTCGCAACCCAGACCTCCACAACTGCTCATATCTACACTCACCAACCTACATTGGCCTGGGGGACGCATTCTATCCTGACTGGAAACTAAGTCATAACATTGAAAACTAGGAAGGAATGTCTTCGAGATCTAACACAGAATACACGTTTTTAGAGCTCAACTGTTGTCTACTTTCTAATCTACGACAATACGTCAACAATGTAGTTTGTTACTTCTACAATGCTGTCTATACACTAAGAATGGTGTCTATACATTGTCGTCGTATTATTGCTTCATAATGCTACAATATATTATTAAATTTGAATCTTTTCTTGTCGTGCAATTGCGGGGTAGGTATATAAAATACTCAAAATTTAGCAATCTTAATTTGTGAATAAAAGTTTTAAAAATTGAACAAAAGCAGTTACGCTGTTATGTGACGCATTTATTTAAGGTGCGGTTAGAACACAGCTGCACATGTGAAAGATTTAAAAATTTCTGTTACTTTTTCCTCTTCACAAACTACGTCCTAGCAATTCAAGTACCCCAAAAATGTATTTATATAAATTCTGTAATATTTCGTATAGTTGCATATCCTAAAACAAATTTAACTACTACTTGAATAACGGTTACTGTTTTGAAGAATATTTAATTATTCGAAACTTCACGAGAATCGTGTGTTAGTTTAAGTGACTCGTTTTTTTATGGAATTTAAACACGTTTCCGTTTAATTATGATTCGATCCCAGCTGCCGTATGTGTGATTTGTGACGGACAAAGTGGCACCTGGTTAGGTTTGATCCGGGTACTTCGGTTTCCCTTGCCACTCATTTTGCCTTTGTTCCATCATCATCCTATCCCCCATCTTCACTTTCATCATTCAGCGTAATGCAGCCTCTCCCTCCCCCCTCCCTCACTGTCGATGCGGCGTTACAAATTGACTAAGATACGGCTCTCTGACGCTCGTGAGCGGCAAGCGAATTGGCTTTAGAACTCACGTTATTCTATTGTTTGATTCTTTTATTTAGCATGCATTTAACTACAATGTAAATTGCTCTAGTTGATATTCCAATAAAACTGTACTGCATTAAAATAGAACTTAACATTTTCCCTAAAAAGTCCTGTAGAGAAATAGAAAATATCTCGAATGCAACTAAACTTTACAATGCATCGTGAGGTCATTGTGATAAGGCATGACTCTTCCAGAATTAAGAAAAGGATATATTTTTATATTGTTCTCTGACGAACGTATTAAAGATAAATATAAACTTTTGTATTATTGGTCACTGTATAACAAAAGAATGTGCCGTCCTGTGCGTAAAAGAATAACACAATTCTCGTCCAAATTTTTTAAAAAAAACTGAACATTTTATAATGTTCTTAAACTACATTTACTTTGCATTTCAGTCACTTCCCATTCCTGTTAGCTATATTATGTAAATTTGTTGCGCTTTCATAAAGTTTGGAATATTATCTCTATCTCATGTTTTATTTTATTTCGGTTATTTTTTCTTTGTAGTCGAGTGTGGAATACTTAAAGTTTTCTCTTTTTAATGCTAAACATTAATTTTCATTCTAGGGTGCATGTTAAGTGCTTGGCATATAAACAGAACATTATGTGGTTTAATTCTGTTATCTTAACTAATCATTCCAATTTGTTTTAAAATGAACTTTCTTATATAGTGTTCGTTATAAGCACAGCATGGAAACTAATAAAAATTATCACACCTTTGCACTTTGGCTGATATTTTCCTTCAAATATGTCAGGAAGAAAAATATAGTTTATACTGTTACCTATTGAGGTGTATTAATAAAATAATATAAATATAATAATTTCAAAACACTAATTTACTCATAGTTTTTAACACTGTATTGTCATTTTGATGTGTTTTATGTATTAACTAATTAACGTTGTTCCCGTTTAGTAGTTTGTGAAGTAAAATTCCTATACATATTGTTATGTTCTACGACGTCCAAGAATGAAAACTTAGCTCTACGTGGTTTAAGTAATTGAAACAGTAACTACATGGTTATTACCACATCTAGAAAGATGAAGAAATGTTCAATTATATGCCTCTAATCACTAAATCACATTGTAAATGTATTTCATTGTCATAGATTATCAAAAGGAATTACAATTACTGCATACCTGAAGTAAATGAAAATTACTATTACGTGTTTATATATATATATATATATATATATATAGTAATTATAATAGTAGAAAAGGATAAAACACTAAGAAAAAGTCACACTTGAGATCGCTATATTTCGAACTCGAGGAGTCCTTTTATGGCAAGAAGACAAATATATATATATATATATATATATATATATATATATATATACTTGTTTTTCTCAAAGCTGGCGAAGAGAAAAGATGTGACACCATTTGATCCGATCTGCTTGCTAGTCTGTCTCGAACTGTCATAACTGGATGCGTTATCCATGCTCACTTTAATTGTTACACAAATGAGGGAATTTCAAATCACCAACCAGGTTAAGGCGTAAGACCGTTTGTTTCTTTTAAGTTCTACGCCACAATGCAACGAACGTTTTTACTTAAGGTGCGGTCCAACATCCCTAATCATGTTAAGACAACAAATACACCAGCGACTCTCAGACAGCACATTTGGCACAATATTTTCTGTAATTACAAACGTCATCTGTAAGAATCCTGTAACTGTTCACCCTGTAAATAATTTATCTCTACCATCAGCGATTTCATTTCGCTACCAGTTATCTCCTACTGTGTTTCTATTACAGAGGTAGATATGTAGAAATAATAACTCTGAAAATACTTGCATTTTGATATAAAAGAAAAGATAATAGTGGAAATATGTATTTATGATACTGTTTGCACGAGATCCGGTATGCTAGTATATAGTTCATTAATATCATATTAGTTTAATTACTTAATTATTCATATAATTAGTGTGTACTGATTATAAAATCGATTATATTTTAAAATTTGTCTAGCTTCTTTAGAAAAATTGCACAAATTCCTTAATATTCGTTCGTAATTCTACTTTTCTTTAAAAAAAAAAAGTTATATTTTCATTATTTTTTCATAGAAAATCTCTTTTTATAATGACCTGAATCGCAAGAGTAATTTTCTGGGTTTTTTTTTTTTTCCTGCAAAAGCAGGACAGTACTGCGCATGCGCTTCTTTACGAGTGGTATTTGTTACAACTTAAGAATGCGCTGTTACTTAAGAGGCAAGGTAACTGCAAGCATCTAGGCCGTCACGACTTTGAGAGTCACAATAAGATGAAAACTACAAGACATACAGGACTTATGAAAACGTCATGAGTTTATTTGTGTCTTCTGTCCCAACATATATTTAGTTATTAATGAACTGTAGATAATATTTCTGTTGGAATTTAGTATTTATATCACAGTTTGGTTATACCATAGACCTCAATATAAATTAAATGCTATTTTGGTTTTCTAGGAATGAAATGTTTGAAGCAGTCCATAATGCTGGCGTCTATAAGAGACCTATCTGCTATAAGCATCTCAGCCTTTTCATTGACCGTCCAGAGATTGTGAGAAAACGCCCATGTCCTGCACAGTGGTCCAAACTTTGTATACATCATCAACAATAAGAAAACCAAAAATTGGTCGCTATCAATGAGGTATGGCATTAAATTAGAGATTTTGAAAGCTTTGCAGTGCTTTGAAAGACGATATATCGATTAAGGTGTTATCATATCTAGCAGTGATATTGATTAGCACACCAGTGTCAATCTAGGTAGAAGCAACACTTTGTCCGTGCCTCTTATGCGGCGATGCAAGATGGGCGCCTGCGCATTGCGGCCGTAGTGGGGGAGGCGCAAAACGGCACAGCCTCCGCCATCCCTTACGTGCATCCGAGGGCAATTAGTTCTTCCCTTGCAGGAAATTTATGTTTTAAAGCGATCGGGCATTTATAACTCTCTTTTCCCGCACTGTTGGTTAGGGAAAGTTGGTTGGTTGTTTGAAGATGCGACTCTGTTAACTGCGTTGCATCCAGCGTTTGAAATACGCAAAGAAAGAATTTAACATTGAATCAACGTGTGCATTTCAGAAATTCTAAATTTTAAAATTTTACTAATTTTGGGAAGGAGAAACCTGGTCATGGATACGTTTCTAGTACTTGCATGCACTAGAAGTCCAATATTTGTCGTTATGAAGCCTACACCTGCTTCAACAACCAAAAGTTTTAACTGTTGTTTCTGCAATCAGTCACAATAGTTCCAGAGTAACATAATTCCGTCTTGCACAGTGGATTTTAAACCAAAAAACTGCAGGGAATGTAGCAGCTGTTTCCATTTATCACATAAGCTTCAATTTTACTATTGTTTATAAAAAGTTAAATTTTATGTATATATATTTTTAACTACCTAACATGAAGTAATTAGAGATTATTATAGGTCGGAGAAACCTATATTTTCTGATTGGGAATCTTAAAAAAATTCTTGAGTTCTTCGAATCTTCCAAATCCGTCACATAAGAAGGGAAAAATAAGGAAAAAAAACCTCTAATTTTGGGGGTTAATTTCCATTTTCTCAACATAATCTGACAAAAAATGTAATAATCTTATTGTTTATAGTACCAACAGTTTTTTAGGTTAAGCATCGAAAGATTTCAAGACATGTTTTCGAATCTCGAAACGAAATAAATTACAAAAATAAATGCTTTTAAAAATCTACCACCTATTGTTTAAATATTTCTCTCAAACAGATTTAAGGATTATTGCTATGTCAGTTCTTATAAATGTACGCAATAGGCTACCTGTTGAAGAAAGGATTTATTGCAGAAAAACAGGAAAAGTATTTAAATATAAACATGGAATCTGTGTAACACATCCATCTTATATATGTAAATATTTTAATTAAACTACATTAAAATACTTACGATTTAATCAAAAGGAAGAAACAATGTGAAATACAGGCATACTTATATGATAACAGCGGTTTTAAACTTTTTTTTGCTCTGAGGTATACAATATAGTTTTGAATCATGTGGAAGTTTCAATTCTACATACGTAGAATTGTTTGTATTGTAGCCATGGTTACGAAATAAACAAAAGAAGACAACTCGCCGCATGCAAAAAAAAAAGTTATGTCTTGGAAATCGTGAAACAAAATCCAGTCCAGAGGGCGTATATGCGAAGATTTGATCATAACGGCCCTTTTGATAACATCCGTATGTGATACAATCAGATCCAAACGACTGGGTGTCTCTGTAAAGGAAAGAGCCCCGGACGACCGCGTGTGTCAGATGAGAATATGTAGAGAGTCAGATCAGTTTTCGCGCGCAGTTTTAAAACATCTGATGGATGGGCGATTCGAGAACTAACAATTCCAACACTGACAGTGCGGCAGGTGTTAAGAAAACATCAACAGAGACCATATCGTCTGCAATTGCTAATGGATGAATTTCCCCATCGTTGGATTGGTTGTCATGGTCCGGACGCCTTGACTTTTTTCCGTTGGCCTCCGAGGTCCCCAGATCTCACCCCTCTGTGAATTTTTCTTGTGGGGGTACATAAATATCGTGTAGTATGCCACCGCTACCTGCAGACCTACATGAGTTGAGACGGAGAATTATTGCAGCAGTTGGATCAGTTACACCATACGGTTATTAATTTAATTTAATTTCATTTTTTTTTTTTTTTTTTTTTTTTTTTTTTTTTTTTTTTCCCCAGTTTGACTACTCGGTCTTGAAATTAATTTTTTACTGTCAGGGTAGACGAACTTTAACTGCTTTTAAAGCTATATTATTCAAATATTTATTTGCAAACAGAATCAGGCGCCTCAGTTTTGTTTGCTCATGTCAGTTATTCCGTATTCCTGCTTAAGAATGCTAATCTGTCCTTGTTGTGCATAAATAAACTATTTTTTGTGTAATATTAATATGAATCTACCATCTAATGTTGTTTAAATGCTGTTTTTATTATCTCTCTTATTAGTTTACATTTGTAACAACCTCATCTCATAACTCCACAGGTGGCCGAGGTCGTTAAGGCGGGGACTTGTACAGAAGGCCTGAGGTTCGATTCCCACCAGGACTGTCCTCCCTGACTGAGGGTTTTTCCAGGTTTTCCTCAGGCCTCTTAAATGGAAAATGCCGGGGAGGTCCCCTAAATTTAGGCCTGAAATGTTTCCTACCTTAAAAATCCTTTCCTAATGAATCGTTTCGTTTCATGTATCATCAGTGTCCGCCGCCTGTGGTGCCTTATTAGTAAAAACGAGCGTTAAACACAATTCGAAAAAAAAAACTCATTCCGTCTCTTTTATCTATGTATGTATCAATTTATACACTTATGTATGCATTATTTTGATTTGATTGAGTATAAGAGATCTTATCTCTAAAATCTGGCAGATAAAATTTAAGTTATTAACATTATTAAAATCTTCCCCCTCTTTTCGAAAATGCTTGTAATACTTAAAAACCACTCATGTTGTTTATTATAGTGATTAGCGCCTGTTTTCACTACTGAGGCATCACAGGCGGTGCCCATTGATAATACATGAGATGAAATGATAAACTGGGAAAGTATTTTTAAGTAAGCGCTTCAGAAATTAGTTTGGGGTACCTCCCCGGCATTTACCATTTATAAGGACTGAGTAAAACCTGGAAAAAACCTTAGTCAGGGAGGATAGCTCTGATGGGAATCGACCCTAACACCTTCCGCTCACGAGTCCGCGCTTAAACACCTCGGTTACCCGTGGCGGTAGCATTTAGTTTGATTGAAAGGATTTAAGGACACATAAAATTATAGTATCAATTGGGAGATAAAAGACGGCATTTATCTAATTACATTCTGAAGTAGAAATTATATGCTCATAACTTGCCCATTGCGTTTCTCTAATTGGCTGAAAAGTGTAGATTATGTTTTCTAAAATAGCATCAGCTAGGATTTTCCATTTATATTTACCTTATAATATAAAATATTATGTTTCAATAATTGACAATAAGCAATTACCTACATATATGGTGTTAGTAATTTCTTCTTATTTATTCTATATCCACAACCGTTGGTGATGCCTTGTGAGGTTAACATTTTTTATTTGCTACGTACCATATATTTTTATGTGGCATTTAAAGCTTCTACGTGGAGTATTTTAGAATTTTAAGTTGCTAAACTTATAAAATTGCTGTAGTTCTGTATCTAGCTTGAACGTCTTATGTTGAAAATGTCGAACTTCAATAAATATTTGCAAAGACAATAACAGAAATCAGCTATAAACGTGTAATCACTTCAACACTATTTCATTATTTAAAAATAATATAAATAGAATTTTTAACGTTTTTCGTTTGCGATGGTTCGAAGTCACGAGAAAACACTATATCCCTCACTGTAGGGAGAGGCTGTGAATTTAATAGAAGCGAAATGAAATAGAAAAAGGTTTGTGTAAAAAAACTGACTCTATGCTGAACGAAGGAATTGCGTTATCATTGCATAAAAAGTAATGCCAACATAATTTATGACCAACCTTACGGAAAGAAATATATGCTACCCAGGAGTGGGTTACGATTTCTGCCACTAGACGGTACTAGACACAGCATTGTTCTCTCTTATGTATTTAGTGGGTATATTGTAGTAGTTTCCTTAGAATCACTATTTTCATATGATTCTTCATTGCTACTAAATTCTATACTTTTTATATACTTAAGTCTTTATTTTCCCAATAAGAACAGATAAACAATATATAAATAAACAATCTGTCGTTAGACTATATAACAAAATATCCTTTTAAAGTTATAGACATTTCATTTTGGAAAACTAGCGTGATATCTTAACAGAGTTATTATACAAGTATAGTAATTAATACAAAATAAAAATAAAAGATGTTTTAATCATCTGGGTGATTTTTCCTTCGCGGAACCGCTGCACATGCAGTTGGCCGTAGTTAACCGATCTCTGCAGTTCTTATCTCGTTTCCACGCTTGAAAGCCGACCTGTGAGTCGAAGGGGAAATAGTACGAGTTTAACTCTAGGAACGTGCAGACATATTCTTGTGTGCTGTGTGATCGTGTGTTAAGTATTAAGTGGCGTAATAAGTACAGTGTATTAATTACGGTAATATGGCTCAATTCAGATATCCTATTCCCTTCCAAAGATTATTTACTTACCTTATACGTGCATACACGATCACCTCGTGATATATGGAGGCTGTTTCAAGAGAGATGCCCTGATATTTAACTTCCAAGTCGAAATTTCGTGAAACGGAAAGTATTTTTGATACAAACCGTACAACAGTACTCACATAAATGCTATGTAATATTTGGACATGCTGTGGAATACCCGCTTAAAAAATCATTTCAACATCTTTCTCAGCAAACGTGAATTTCCTATTTCTCTTTTCGAACAGCTACAGAAGTTAAGAACTTATAAAACTATTGTAGTGGAAGAACGTAAACCGGGTGACCCTGCATCCACGATTGGATTTTGTAAATTGGTTTTGAATAGTGCGCATGACGGAGTAATTTTCTTTACAGACGAATCTTGGTTCCATCTAAGTGGCTATGTTAATTTATAAAACAACCGATAGAGGAGTGCAGAAAAACCTAACCTGCTTCACAAGGGACCTCTGCATGATAAAAAGATAGGAATATGGTGCTACATTAGGAACGAGAAAATAATAGTCCCTGTTCTTTTTAAGAAACAGTTAATAATGATAAGTGTGTGTGACATATTTTGCCATCCGTTTTCCGTGAATGAACTTCAAGGGAATGTAAATTCGCGACTTTCCAACAGGACTCTACAACAGCACATCGCTGCATCGTGAAATATTCGACGATGGAGTCATCAGTAACAACATATGCGAGTTTTTTTCTTGGGTAGAAGGGCATTAAAGGAAAAAGAGTCACAAATCCACACACATTCGAAACTGAATGAAAAATAACATGTCAAGAAATGTCTTTCGTTTCTCAGAGAGAACTGCAGAAGGTAATGGTTAAATTCATAAGCAGATGCCAGAAATTCCAGCTTATTTTTGATCGATAATGTTTAATAAATGTATAGTTTAAGTTTTAGTAATAACTTGAGCGACATCATAGCTGCGCACTGTCTGACTCCTGTTCACCGCGGTACCAGCTTGAACCGATCCGCCGGCCGTCAAGGATTGAGCGGCCCGGTGAACGAAAAATCACTCCTTATATTGAAATAGGTGTTCCAAAAGAAAAAAAGTAATATTTATTTACAAATATGCGTAAAACCATGGTATTATCAAACTATATTTTGAGAAATAATAATGAGGTAAATGCTCATTTTTGTTTAAAAACATTTGGTATGTACTTATATTTTTGCAAAGTAATGTCATTTGATGAAAAATTGGATTTCAATGTATTTTGTTAATTTATATACTCATACATTGATTGTTGATTTGTTTTATTTGCGGACGCTCTTTAACATCTCAGGTCTTCAATTCAGGGCGTAAAAGGCCTCTTCTTTCAGCCTTGAGGTTCTTTATCGTGCCGTAAATGTACGACATGGGGCCACCACGGCTTTACTTCCCTTCCGAAGGAAGCCATACTTAGGATTTTTACGCCCGAAAAAATTCATCGATCCTGGCGGGGATTGAACCCGCGATCTTGGGTTTAGGAAGCAAGTATGGTTACCACTACACCACCAGGACTGACTCTGCCACAATCGACAACAATTGTCATTGTCGTCTAAACACTTAGCAGAAGATAAAATGACAATATTAGAATCCTTTATAGCTCTTACTGGTTGAAATTAAACGTATGCTCGTGCCGGAGTTATAGCAATAGTTTTCAGCTATGAAGATTGAGTCGGACTGGATGGAGACAATACATTTTACTGATTGAACTGCCGATAGGCATGCATGTTCCGCAGCGTCAACGCTAACAACCTTCTCACGAAGGACACGTGGCATCTTAATCGATATATCGTATTTTAAAGCGCTCGCTTTCTTTAAATTCTTCGAGTTTAATGGTGCAGCTTTCAGCAGACTTACGTTTTAGCTTCTAGCTTATCTGTTAGCGTTGCATACATTCTGCACTTAAGCAGTAGGGGCTGGCGATTGTTAACAAATGCCTACATTTCAGAACTGTTATATTTGTTTTAAGCGATGGCCGGCTCCCTGAAATGCGGAAGAAGACGAAATAACAAACAAAACTAAAGTACTTGGATGAAAGTAAGTCGGCAGTAAACATATCGGACTGTTGAAATGGCAAATAACCCTAAAAGAAATAATAGAATTATAATAATCGACAAAAGTAATAATAAATAATAGAATGAGATATTTTGGATAAGCATTAATTTTAGTGTCGTTTTCCTCAGCTAAAGCATTCATAATGCTCGCAGTGAGCGCAAATAATTGTATAAAAGTTTTGTTTGACCAAGGACTAATATAACTTTCGAAACCTTGAGGCATCCATGTACTTCTTGTTTATCAATTTGCTTTTCCCCCTGACTACCTGTCTATTAAACGTATATAAAATAATAATAATAATAATAATAATAATAATAATGTTTAAGTACTATGAATTTCAAATGCCCTTATATACATTACAGTTCTCATTTTCGCGTTCGGAAAATGGTATTAAAGATGATATGTTATTACTATAAATCTAATTTTAGATGCTTGCAAGCTTAAAAGTATTTTTAATCGAAAGCATAAAACGAAGGATACCACCCAAATTTTCCTATATTCTAGTCATCGAGGAAATAGTTGTTACATTGGGCATTTGAAAGTCTGTGATGAATTTCACGTGCATTTTAAAACTGCAAGATCTGGCATATTTATTTATAACACAGAACGCCCCCATTTAATACTGTGAAATTTGATACGCCGCTCGAAATCCTTTATTCTTATTTAGGCATGACAGAAATTTTTATTTCGTTTTTGATTTTGGCACTTTAATTTGGCTAAGTTTATGTCTACTTAAGTGTTGCATCACTTGAGAATGCTGATTTGCAACTATACTGTTCCCACATGCATTACAGAAAAGAATGCTCCCATCTATTGTGAACATTGGAATATACTTTTGAATTCATTTACGTATGGAAGCAAATTTTGTTTCACTTTTCCCATTGTTATTAATATTAGAATATATCGACTACATGCGCCAGTATTTAGCATGGTACATTAATATTTCGTAGTACTCAAAAATGTAATTCAATTCCATAAACTGTCAGAATATTGATTTATTTGCATGTTATGTCTTAAAATATGCAGTAACATTTATATTGTTAGAATACTAATCATAATAAAAATAAAATAAAATGTTTATTTTTAGATAATATGCTACATGACTTTTAAAGCTAAAGGTTCCAAGTTGAAGGTTGTAGATTGTAAATATTAGCAAAAATCCGAGCTCTATTTATTATTCAAGCAATTTATCTATAGTCGGAGAGAACTTATGCGTTTGCATATTAATACAGGATCTAAAATTGTCTCTTAAAGTAGAACAACTTCTAATTCATGGAATGTTAGTACTTTCCCCTCGAAGGATGTAAACTTATATTTTTGTTTGGGATGTGATTTAAATACTAAGCGCAATAATCAATACATTTCTACTGCACTTGGACAAAATTCCATTTACAATTTGATCTCTCTAGGTATCGTTTTAGTTGCATTATGTAAAAACATAACTCGAAAATGTACTCTCAGAATATTAATGAAGATTATCAATTTATTACGAAAAGATATCAAAAAATTTTACTCGTATTTAGTATAACAGAGGCATCTCACAGTATGTGCAATGGAGATATCAGAATATACTACTCACTTTATGCATAACGTAGACGTCAGAAGATGCCACTCAAATTGTGTAATGGGTACCTCAAAAAATACTATCCAAATTATGTATAAAGAATATCAAAAGTTACTACCCACTTTATGTGTAACGGAAACGTCAAAAGATGTTACGCGTTTTATGTATAACGGAGAGATCAGAAAACAATACTACTCACGTTATGTATAACGGAGTCATTACTACTCACGTTATAAAACGGAAACATCGAAAGACACTACCCACATTACGTATAAGGCAAACATCAGGAAATACTTACTTCCCACTTTATGTACAGGTATAACGGGGACATCAAAAGACACCTACTCCTGCTATGTATA
Source organism: Metallyticus violacea (assembly GCA_030762175.1). Classification (NCBI taxonomy): domain Eukaryota; kingdom Metazoa; phylum Arthropoda; class Insecta; order Mantodea; family Metallyticidae; genus Metallyticus; species Metallyticus violacea. Next base: position 67,841,505 of record CM060836.1, read on the forward strand.
GCTGAGACACCAATACTGCTCACGTTCTGTGTAACGGAGACATCAAAAATATTATTCATGTTATATATAAATGAGACCCCAACACTATACACGTTATATATAACTGAGACACTACTCACGTTATGTATAACGGAGACATCAGAGATTACTACTCTCGTTTATGTATTATCGAAACATAAAATACTACTCATGGTATATATAAATGAGACACGAATACTAATCGCCTGTATAACTGATACATCTAAAAATACTACTCTAGTTATGTATAATGGATACATCGGAAGTTACTACTCACGTTATATATAACTGAGACAACAATACTACTCATTGCTATGTATAAATGAGGCACCAATTCACCTTGTGTAAAACGGAGACATCAGAAAATGCTATTCATCCTATATAAGCTGAGACATTACATAACACTTCTCCCGTTATATATAACGAAGACATCAGATAATACTACTCACGTTATGTAAAACAGAGATATGAAATAATTTTACTCACGTTGTGTATATCGGAGTCATCAGATAATACTACTCACGTTACATATAATGGAAACATCAGATAATACTACCCACGTTATTTATAACGGAGACATCAGATAATACTACTCACGTTATGTATAACGGAGTCATCAGATAATACTACTCACGTTACATATAATGGAGACATCAGATAATACTGCTCACGTTATGTAAAACAGAGATATCAAATAATTTTACTCGCGTCATGTATAACGTAGTCATCAGATAATTCTACTCACTTTATGCATAACGGAGTCATTAGATAATATTACTCACGTTACATATAATGGAGACATCAGATAATACTACCCACGTTATTTATAAGGGAGACAAGAGATAATATTACTCACGTTATGTATAACAGAGTCTTCAGATAATACTACTCACGTTATTTATAAGGGAGACAAGAGATAATACTACTCACGTTATGTATAACGGAGTCTTCAGATAATACTACTCACGTTATGTATAACATAGACCTCAGATAATACTACTCATGTTATGTATGACAGAGACATCTAAAGATAATAATCATGTTATAAAAATTGGCTCATCACGACATGAAAGGCATTGCCCACGTCTTTTCCCATTCACTGCAAACATCTAAACTACCAGTAAGAGTGTTCCGAAAAGTTTTTTTGTAACATTTCAGTAATTTGAGGTTATGAATCTATCTTGAGTTTCTATATCTACCCTGAGGATTATTCGAATCCCGCTTGCGTTATGCTGCATTATTTAGATGAGTTTTGCTCACTCGGACGAATTAGTTACTCACTACCTATGGATTTATTTTCCAAAATGTATCTTCTTGAACAATTCTCATTCATGTGTGATTATTTAATTAATATTTGACTGACCCAGATTATGTAAGTAATTAATGTTCTTAATTAATGTCGACCTAATCTGAAATTTAAAGGGCTATTATTAATATTTTAAGCTAATTAGTGCCTGGAAATAAGAGAGCTGGGGTGAAGGATACTGCAACGTCCCTGGTGACCTCCCGAATGTGAAAATGAATGGGGTGGGGGTTGATATCCGGCGTCGTATGATTGGCAAATAGCTCGGCGGTGTCTGGCCAGTAATTAGTGACATCTATACAGCGCCTGCCCTCTGGGAACTCTCCTGCGACGCGCACACCACTAAGAGCAGCAAAAAGCAACCAATCAGCTCGTCCGGTTTATCTGCCGCTTGTAATTAGAACAAAGCAGGGAGGATGACGCTCTCTCTTTCACTCTCTCCCCCTCTCTGCCCCAATTGCTGCCTCGTTAACGCCATCGCGTAAGAGAAGAAGAAGTGGCCCCGGCCAATCCCAGGCTCGAGCGAGCGGCGACCGTCCTTTCATCTCTCTTTCCGTCCATCCGTCCTTCTGTCTCTGCTGCTTTTAACCTCTCTTCTTCCCCTGCCTTTACCCTTCTTCGCTATCTCGCTATCTTTGTTTAACGCTGATGAAATTATATTTCTTTGCCGTAGCCCCGTCTTCTCATTCCAGGCTTTGATGAAAGGGTTAGGCGCCAGCATCGAATAACGCCAAGAATTTGTGTATATTGAGGATGAAAGTCCCCTATATCCGATTTTTACAATCTTACGTGAGAGAAAAGAAGCTCGCTTTATTTCAGCGCTTTTTGAAAAGAGGCCTGGAGATAAATCAAAAACACCGTCGTCTATATTTATTATGATCTTAGACTTTTCATTCATGTGCTAGAAAAAAGAGTTTACGGCCGGTTAATGCCCTCATAATTACCCACAACGGGCTTAATGAGGTTATCGCTTTGAGCTTAATGACATTTTAATTACAGTTCGTATCAACGCAATTAATTTTGCCTGATGGGAACTTAATGACAGGTAGGGAGATATTTGTTCTTCTTGCTTGGTGTCTCTGTTATCAATACTTGGCATAACAAAACACACACACTTAAAACAGCGGTTACCAAACTTACAATGGCGACGGATCCCCTTTAAAGTCAGCAACGGATCTCTAAAATTTTACTAATAAGTTTAAAATTGTTAATTTTCATCATATATATATTAAATTTGTTCATCACTTGTAATAACAGTTAAAGATATAAGCAAACAATATAAGTATAAAACAATATTAACAATATATGATAGCACAACATTACTCTTTAATTTTAATTCCTGAAGGAGAGGGATGATGAGTAATTTCACATACAAGCCTTGATACATTGAGCTTTGTAGAAGAAATTTTTGTTCTAAGTTCTGATTCTGTGTGTTCCAAACGATTCCTATGCTTATTTTTAAATAAATTATTGCGGAGTATTATTTTTCACAAAAGCATGTTATTTAGAAAGACAATACTTTCATGGCCCTCTTTGATGGTTCGCTAAAATCAGAGGGGCAGACGAGCCCCAGTCTACGCAGCTCGCTGTCTCTGTTGCCAGGAAAATTATGACAGAATAAAGGCCAAGGCCACTCATTCAACCAAGAAGATCATGGCCACAATCTTTTGGGACTGTGAAGGAATACTCCTCTTTGACTTCAAGGAGAGGAACACCACAGTAATTGGAGAGTACTATGCTAGCCTACTGCACAGAATACGTGCTCTCATCAAAGAGAAAAGGCGAGGAAAGCTGAGTGGTGGTGTGCACCTTTTTCACGACAACGCACCTGTCCACACAGATCTTGTTGCAAAGGAAACTGTGAAGAAATGTGGATTCAACGAAATCTGTCATTAACCCTACAGCCCATATCTAGCTCCCAGTGACTGTTTTCTCTCGCCAGAACCCAAAAAAGACCTTCGAGGAAGGAAATTTAAGTGTGATGTATGCTGTTTATGCCTATTTTTCAGATATTTTGAACTATATTGAAAAGTGAAATATAGTTTTTGTGTTTATCATACCTAGAAAATGGTTAGTCCGGAAACGTATGGGCCTACCCTCGTATATAACATTAAAGTTTTATAAAAAATGTTGCTTGCACATTAATACATGTGTTAAGTATGCTTTCTTTCTTCAACTTAGGGGTCGTTGATTGCTGTCCGATATCTATGTACTTTTTCGCACATCTTGCGGCGGACTACAAAGTCTGTTCTGGTGTGCATGTATCGTGTTTTGCATCCCATACTAACAGTTAAAGTCTTTGAAATGATGAGTGTCCATCAGGATCTAAAATTACCTGTTATTTGTCTTTTAAAGCTTAGGAAAACCTCCTACCCGTTTTGATGAAGGAAGGATTCAAGAGCGCTTCATGCTTTGGCGCCTACTTTGAACCAATGCCCTAGCCAATGAATTCACGAGGTTGGCCGGACTACAGTGCTCTGGATCAGCGGTTTTCAAACTGTGTCCCGCGGCCCCCTGAAGATCCATGAGGTCCCCCCACGAGATTCAGAAGCATTGGTATACTATTAACAGCGTTTATTTTTTAATATGTAGATACATATTATAAATTACGAACTAGCGGAATATAATACAATTTATGCTGTATATTCATTGATAAAGTGAATTAGAATCAAATTGGAATATTTTTTTTATGGAGGATGCTTTAAAATAGGTATTATTCATATGTAACATCATAGAGACTGCTTAGGCTGGGCTCGCCTGCCTCTCTGTTTCCCCGAATTTTTAAAGAAGATCATGAAAATATTGCTGCCTTTCGGAACAACTTGCTTGTGTGAAAAATCATTTTTTGCAGGTATAGAGGCCGTTTGGATAACGTAGAATAAAATTGCAAAATGTAAACTTTTTCTATTGAACCCGATATATGATGGTATAAAATGCACTATCATTCAGAGAGTTAAATTAAAGAGTGTCATTGTGTCATCATTTATTGCTAGTTATTTTTATATTAATATTTTATGCTTTAGTATGCTTTTGAAATGTAATATTTTTATGATTATTACTATTGTTTAAGGATAAACTACAATAAAATGTATTTTATTTGTTTATAAGCACGCAAGTTAACCCCTCAGTATGTCTTCTGTAACTTCATATATTTATCCCTACTTCGAACCCGTAATATGAATTTACTGTCTATCCCTCGTCACCGAACACATTTCTACTCAACCTCATCCAACGTGTCAGTTCCCAGAATCTGGAACTCCCTTCCTCCTGAAGTTAGAGATTGTCGGACAATAAAGCAGTTTAAACATAGATTAAATTATCTCAACTCTAGGAATTGCGAAAGTTAAGCCTCTCACTTCTAATTCTTGGGTTTTTTTTTTTTTTCCCTCTTCGTTATATCATATTCGAGATGCAGCATGATTGCAACTTGAACGTTGCAAGTTCAAAGCCAGATATAGAGTTTAAAAAAAATTATTTAACTTGAAATTTTTAATTTTTTATCGTTTTTATATTCTATGTCCAATTACTTATGTTTTTTAATATTATAATCAAATATTATATTGTAACAATACAGTAAAAAATGGTTTGTAAATATAATATGCATTGATACAAAGTCTATAAACCAAAATATTTCAACAACTCACTTATATTATTTGTTTGCATACTCTCGGACCATGCTTCGCGCACACGGAGTAAAGAATGCACAACGCAATTTAATGATTCTAAAATAAGCATATTAATTTAAATTTTAACAGTTTTGTTTTATTAATTTACTCGCTCTCTTTCAATTTATTTTGTCAAAATCATCCCCCACTCTTTGCAGAACGGTTGTACCTTAGTGCGCATTCTTAACCTCCTGTATTTGTGACAAAAGTTTCAACCGATGCTATTTAAGCTTTAAAAGACAACCATATCAAATAAACCAATCAATTGTAATGATATTAAATATCGGATATAATATATGCTTCCTCAAAGGAAGTACGTGTGGATATGATGGAGATTTTAAGGCGCCGTTGTACTTCTTGCATTGTCATAAACCTTGCATTGTAGAATTTAGGAGATAAAGTACACACATATATATATCATGTCGTACAAAATAAATTTTATCTGCTAATTGGATTCCTACTTACACAGTAGATATCGGAATTTCTAAGCACTACAATCAGAATGAAATGGAATGAAATTATGTTGATAATAGACTGAGAGGAGTGAGATATGTTACGAGCTACAAACCACCATCTCCGCTTACGCCTGTCACTCTGCAGTTCTTGTTTACATATCGGCGGTGGCTCATAGCTTATGTTCTTGCAACGTTTGTTTTGATCTAGTTTAGTGTGCCTTACTTGATGTTAAAAGCATCACAAGGGATGTCTCCGGATCTAAATAATTGACAACTTGAACTGCTGCTCGCCTTACTAATTAGAGGGCGCCGAGTCTTTCCCAGGTATAGTCAACCGTTTAGCCTGCAGCGCTTCTAAAGTTAAAAAATCAATGCCACTTTTGGTTTGTTTTGAATGAATTTAACAAGCCTACAATCCCGTGCTGCAGTTTTGAAAAGAACAATTGCACGCAGATGCAGCTATGTTTTAATAACTGACAACTGTAGCGTTTCTCGTTTGTTCATGTTGAGAATGTGAAAAAGTTGATTAACGCCAAGTTCTAGAGCATTAGCTGCTATTAAATCATGGGATGGTAGCCAGAATGAACAGGTTTTGCACTATGCAATTCTGATAAAAACATCGCTGATCTAAAAACATCGCTCTAAAGATTATAATGCCCAAAGATAACCCGCTACTTTCAACCTCTATATGAGTACTGTCGATATAAAGTTTATTTTAGAAGACTGATAGACTAGATCAGAAACCTTTATGACTGACATAGGCTTAAAAGACATTATAATCAATTATTTGTACCAATCTATGATTCTACTACTGATAAAGTTGAAAAGGTTGCAGTCTCTATTCTTTTAATCATTATTTCGTCGTTTTTCACAATTTGCTTACAGTCGCCTCAGATATGGATTTTGCGCACCCCTGAATTATTGCTTGTAATATCCAGAACTTCCTTTCCTTCCTCCATTAAAACTACCAATGCGCTGTTTTCAAGTGTCATTCAGGTGAGTCTAAATTCACTATTAATGAGTTGACCCATTTCAAATATGCCCCCAATAACATTCTGCGAAGTTTGAGAGCAGTTGTTTCCGGCACCAACCAATGCTGAGTGACAACAGATCCTTTTTATTTGAAAACTTTAAAATGTATGCTTTGTTACTCTAATTTTCCGCGATCGCCCATCATTTTGTAATATTTCATTCATTGATTGTAGTGTAATTAATCTTTTTTTAATTAAATAAGTTCTACATTTAATAATAAATCTTTATATTTTAATGTGTCGCATTTTTTAAAATTATTAAGTAAGATTTATTTTTAAAATGATTCAAAAAATTTTAGCTTTTATTTTTGTCATATTTTTACAGTTATAGGTTGCATGTTTATAACATTTTGTCATAAACACCCGAATCCTAGTGATAATAGGGAACGTACTAATCTGACTATTGTTTACTTTGTTATTCCTTGGATAATTTTCTTGGCATTCAACACCTACATAATAAGGAATATATGGAAAACACGCATACCTCATTATTAATTTATATTTACGGCCATTTAAGAACATTTTGACAATTACGCTTTCCTTAAAAATAAGCAAAAAGTTTCCCTGAGGTTGTTTTTTTTTTTTTTTTATTTTTTTATTTTAGCTATAAACTTGTCGGATTACTTAACACGTGAAAGACTACGCTTTCTAAACAGTGAGGTGAGCTGTTTTTCATCTGTTTATTCAGATCTGGAAGCATTTCTTGTCAGACCGATAATTTCCGAACCGCCAACATTTTGAAGAATATTCTTCTAACTTTTTGATCGCTTTGTACAACTATAAACGAGCAATCAAAACAAAAGAAACTCGCCGGCTCTCCCCGCCCATATTAACTTGATATTCAATAGATATTCGCTTCAATTTTTGATACAAATATTCAATTGCAGGTTAAATAAAGTTTTATTATTGCCTGCTGGATCTAGATTTTCACGTAACAATTATACAGAAGGTCCAAAAATGTATACACACTTCAAACAAAGAAAAAAATGTGTTAACATAACAAAACTGAATTCACACAAACAGAAAATGATAAGTACTAATCATCTTAGACTTTTACAGTTACAACAGTTGCTCAAAATGCCCACCATCGGCGTCGATACACTTCGAGCACGTTGAACTTCTGATTGAGCAACGTTTGCGAAAGTGTTCTCAGCGATTGCAGCACATGCCGTTTCAATTTTTTCCCGAAGTGCTGCCAGTGCAGCTGGTTTTCTACGGTATACAACATCCTTAGGAGATCTCCGTAGGTAGAAGTCCAACGGAGTTAGATCCGGAGAATGCGGTGGAAACGCAATCGGACCTCGAGTGCTTTGGATAGTACCTTGGATCCAGTGCGCGGGGCTTGTTTATGTGCGAGCTCTCCCAGATCTGCCCTTGTGAACATCGCATACGGTACCATGAATCTCAAATTTGTCTCGAATGCGTGCAATTGTTACTCACGTTGGCGTTTCTGTTCTGTATTCACGTCTCTATTGCCTTTGAACTTCAACAACATTCTCAGTTCTCCAGCACTTCAAAATTACTTTCCGCTGCTCAAACGATAATCTTTGCTCCATTGTGTTGTAGCAACGCTAGCATAACGTAATGTGAGTCACATCTCTTTACAGAACATCGTACAATGATCTTGGCTTCATTTGTTTATTGTTGATTTACCTGTCACGTAGCAACGCTATCATAATGTATGTGAGTCACATCTGTTTACAGAACATCATACTACAAATTGCTGTTGTTTTTCGCTACAACTTTAAAATATATTAAATAGATATCTACTGTGAAAGTGGTTATACATTTTTTGGCACCCTCGTATATTTAACAAATGCCAAGGGTAATAAAATTTAATTACCTTAAGTTAGAAACATTTTCCAGCACAACAAAGCAAATAGCAGTTCTAACACACGGGTACCACTAGTGTGTCGCATTGTGCAGTAGAGAAGCTCTCCATGACACCTTGTTATATACCCATTATGCTGGAAGGAGCGTCGGACCATTGATTACCTCCTCCTTAAGGCTAGTGTTGGACGGTGATACAGCCCTCTCTTTCTCTCACTCTCCGGGTCGCTAGGTTTGTCATAAGCCCGGAGGCTCCAGTGATGGTGTACCGCTATCGACCCAAGAGGACCGTCCTCGTCTCGGCCCTACTGCGCATGTCCCGTGTCCGGTCGTCCGTTCTCATCCCCTGGAACGGCAAGACGCTGCAACAAGAAATATTAAAAATAATAACTACCATTATATTAAGAAGTCGATAAGACGAGAGAGAGTTCCAAAGTATTAAATTCCTTAGGAGCTATGCTTATGTACGCTACACAGTATTGCCTTTTGTTACCTTTGAAGTGTTGTTATAATATGTAGCAAAGTTTAAAGCATTTAGCATAAAAAAAAATATCTACAGTAGAAATTCTGTGTTTTTAATATGAGCTCAAGCTAAAACTTGTTTCAATGATATAGAAGTATAAAAGTGTCATTATAAATTTCAAGTACTATATATGTATACAGGGGGTCTCAAAAGTAATGAGTAATTAAAGTCGTTTTTTTTAAAAATATTCGTAAACGTCATCGATAATATTTTCTAATTGAAAAATATTATATTTGTTCATACATATCACTAGAGGGCCTAACTTCTTTAAAGAGAATGACACTCGCGGAATTTGTTTAATTTCTGCATAATATTAATGGAGTATTTAAATTATATAATCTCAACGTTTGATATTTAAGAATTATAGTAATAATCTACTAATTTCTACACAACTATAACAAATGTTTCAGTATATAAACAAATTTCTTTTGAGTTGAAACAATTTAAAATAACTAAATGAACGTTTAAAATAATTTCCATTTATCAACAATTCAGGAACTCTACAAACTTCTTTTGTTATTTGCTCTGTTTGCCTACACTTTATTTTGAAAAGGGGGTCACCTATTCCTACAATCATCACAATCTCAACTCTCTCATTCTCTTTTAAAACGGTCTTTTATGTTGATTTTAACAATATAACTGTTTTAAATCAACAATACTAATTAAAGTGATTGATAAATTATTCCCATGCTCTTTTATAAAATAAACGAAGTGCTCCATAACGCTACAGAGAAAAACATTTCATTTAAGATAATAAATAAAGCATAGAAGAATAGGATACTATTTAAATCGATATATTATGTCAAAATTTGCACATCTGTGTTATGTTTTCATTATAAAAAGAATTTTCAAAATGTAAGAGTTAATTGCCCAAAACTTTTCAAGGAAACAAGCATTTATTTTTTGGGTTATTTACATTAATACACACTAAAATTGTTTAAATAACGCAGATAATTCTTAAATTTTCCAACGGAATCTGATAATACGTGTTATGTAAGCAATATTTATAATACTTACATTTATAATATAGTCTACGAAAGTTAAAGTTACCTCTTTTTATCCAAAATAAAACTCTTTTCTAATATTAAATATGCTACATATTCAGAAAAATATGTAAAATTGTTCTTTTTCTCAAGTTTACCGTCTGCTTGTGCCATCAGCACATCACCTCATGCATTAATCGCTGCATGATCTCTCCTTGACTTTGAAGAAATGTGATGAAGGAACGATGTAGTTCGATATTCTGAGATGGTCAATCGAATATAGATCTGGAAGACTGCGGAACATCTTGAACGTACATGTTTTCATCAAAATGAGACATGTTTTTTTTTTTTTTTTTTTTTTTTATTTGTCATTATTCCTTCACAGACAATGAGGGTAACTCCTTATGTTTTCATATGCCTATTCCTACGAAATACAGCTGTGAAGAAAACATAACTCCAGTTCTCATTGCCAATTGACGTGCTTCCAGCGCCACGTTTCCGTTGTGCCCGATTTCCCATTTAACATTTTAATGATGATAAGCATGAAGTACTCTTTCTATTTTTAATAGGTTAAAAGTGTAAAATAGTCAAAATTCTGCAAAACACTTCTTATTATGGCAGAATTTGACCTTACTCTCAGGGCCCTTAGGTACAGAAATCTGTCTTGTGCAACAATTGTAATCCTTGGTTTACCTGAATGTTGCTCTTCTGGATTTCCAAATTCTTGATACTGCTTTCACGTTCTGGATATAAAATCTCCTCCTGTATTCAGCGGCAGCGACTTGTGTTTCACCATTTTAATTAATCCCTTTCCCATAAGCATTTCAATACATTATCGTTGACCATTTATTGAAAACATTTTACTTTTACTCTCGGTGTTTTAACAGATAAAAGTTGCTAGACTCCGAAATTAAAAAAGCAGCTTCTTAACTGATTTAAAATGTAATGCTTTAAAACAAATAGTAATAAGTGACATTTATGGTAATTAGTAGGTGGACAAAGAACAAAGCACTCGTGTTTTTCATAGTTTAATCAATTGTTTAGATATACCAAGACGTTTATTTAATCTATAGACAATTTTGACTTGTGTAGTCGTTCATTTTTTGAAAATTTAGCTGAAAGTTTTAAGGAATAACATTAACATTCTTTAGAAAGTCTATATATTAAATGGTTATGAAAGGTTACTGGCTTAGATATAGATAAGAGCGTGTAAAACAGAACATTTGAAAATAATATCATATAACTCCTTATATACATTTAAAATTCTCACCTTTTTGAAATAATTAGTTTCTAATTATGATTTAAAATTATACAAAAGCACTATATATACATTTTATTGACTGGAGAGCTATAGGTTTTCTAGAAGAGGTAGGGGAATTTCAAATTATATGTTTACAAAGAGATACGATGGCTTCAAAATTGATGATGGCGATTAGATTGAGTACAGAATATAAAACTATATTTTACCTTACGAATAAAGACCACGTCAATTTTGAACTAGCATCCCAAGATTATATCTAGTTTGTGTACTGATTAAATCAATGTTACACTGGCACAAAAGAAATGAATCGGTAATAAAACAACAGAGTTATGTACTTAAATGTTTTTATAGCAGCATTATATTATGAAATAAAATTTGAAACTAGTAGTTGACTTCGTAGAAAAAAAAATGTATAACAAAGTAGAACTGAAACAATAGATGATGAAATATAGCTTAGTGTACTATTTGTAGGGTTTTAACTGGCAACTGTCTTCTGACGTATCAGTTGTTTAGGCTTATGACCTTAGTAGTAAATGTAGACAACCCTATTTCGCACACGCTTATTTATCTAGTATTGAAAATTGCATTCCTATTTTCCTTAACTGAAAGCAAAAAAGTATCATTATTTAAACCATATTGGCTAACCGTTGTATTTCACCAACTAATTGTTCCGAAGACATGAATAAAAGGTTCCTGCTTAAACGTTTCCGATCATCCTAGATTGTGGGTTTAAGATTATTGATCCCAATATTTATATAAAATACGTTTCTAACTTTATTCGTTATAGCAAGAAGCTGTAAAAATCTTGCATGAAAAGTAATCATGTATTAATTTTGAACTATCTTATACTATCTCATTTCAACAAATCCTGTAATAATATACAAGGTGAAAGTGAACCTAAAACATTAGTTCACACAGATTATAGCTCATATAATTTTGAGTAAATTTTTGAAAATAAATTTCTTGGTATGACGGTATTTACTGAACTAATTCCACTTTTTAATGAAAATATGCAACATGTTGCGACATAGAGCAGCTCACTGACATGAAGTTGGCATAAAAAGCAAAACAATTTGAATCATTTTTTTCTCTACACTCTTTTAAAAATTGGGTAAATGTTCGACTATAAGAGTAAGAAAACACACCAAGAACACACATTTAGAATGAAATGTGAATTTAAGCCCACTACCCTATAAATAATGTGCTTTCTCGTAGTGTGTTAACATTATACATGAAAATTATCATGAATTTGCGAATTCAATTTTGAAAATTCACGAGTTAAATAGCCACGCCTATTACACAAATAAATATTCATTACATTATAAAAGTCAAAATAATGTTAACTGTACTTCAAATTGTGCAAACCATACATAATAATTTACAACCAAAAGAGTACGTAAGAGATAACCAGAAAATTGTGTTTCATTTTTTCCTTGATTGTTTATTATTTTAATCAAGTGCGTTCGGCCACAGCACTGCCAATTTTCAGAACTGATTAATGAATTTTTTAAATTCCTTTTGGATGTTATTGACTAATCTAATACTAAAATATGATCATAAATAGCTTACCCTAAGATAGAGCGTAAAATATTCTAGAGTATTTTAAAACAGTTTCATGAAAACGTACACTCAAATCTTAACACAAATGTGATTTTTATGAAATCATTCAAAAAGAGAATACAATTTTATTACACTTTCTTGTTTGCCATACTTAAAGCAACAATACCTGAGAAACATTTAATTAGATTTTATTGCATCCCGTACACTGGTGTAATTTGAGTCCTGTAATGTTACATTTGATGGCAAAGAAGTGTCAAAGAAAATTTGACATTTAAGGCACAAGGCTATCATGAAAATCCAGTAAACTATTAAAATATTTCTATTTAGTTATTTTGCAATAGGGGTTTTTGGCTATATATATTGCTTTGGATTAGAACTTCTTTCGACAATAGCTTATGAATTTCAGTCTCTCCACAATTTTTTTAATAATAACGCCCGTTTTACTACTGAGGCACCATAGGCGATGGACACTGGTGATACATGAGATGAAACGATGTATTGGAAGGATTATTTTTAAGAAAGGAAACGTTCCAGGTCTACGTTTAGGGTATCTCCCCAGCATTTACCATTTATGACAGAGGAAAACCTGGAAAAACCTCAGTCAGAAAGGACGGTCCCTGCGGGATTCGAACCCCAGACCTCCCGCTCACGAGTCCGCGCCTTAACGACCTCGGCCACCCGTGGCGGTCCGCAAATGGACGTTTCCTTTAGACTCATTTCGGGTACCTTTTCACAGAAACTATTCATCATTCACTAAATTTCGTGCAACAGTGAGATCATGCGATCTTACACCGTATGTCTTTTATCTTTGAGGATTTGTGAAGTCCAAGGTTTACAGCAAAACCATACCAACCATTCCTGAACCTAAAGAAGAAATCCGGCGTGCTGTCGCAACAAGTGACTCACAAGTCTGCGAAAACGCGATTGCAAATTTGGTCAAAAGAGTGCACGAGTGGCATATGAGGCCAGAAGAACGTTTGCTGGAAATTACTTTCCATATTTAATCGGAATGTTTACTCGTTGAAATTACGTCACAGCTTTGCCACTTCATTTTTATAAATTTAAATCCTATGTTATTTTTGAGACACGCTAACTTGTTTAAATAATAGAATATAGAAAAAATAAAAAATAAATAATTTAAAAATATATAATTAGATAAGCGATTTGTAAATTGTTATGCCACATAAGTATATTGCATAAATTGTATGTATTTTGTACATGCATATATAATGTAACGAAATTAACAATAATTATCGGAAAGGATAAAACATTAAGAAAAAGTCACAGATTTGCAATCTTAGTGTTTTATCCTTTTCTGCTTTTCTAATTATTGTTAATTTAGTTACATTGTTAATAGGGTTACGTTACTTTTCATTTATATTTTTTTCCTTAGTGTTGTATCTTTTCTGCTTTTCTAATTATTGTTACATTCACTACATTGTTTGAAGTGTTGCATTCTTTTTCGTTTATATATATATATATATATATATATATGTATATATATATATGTATATATATATGTGTGTGTGTGTGTGTAAATAAAAAATGAGCTTAAATGAATGTAACGTTACTCTGTAATAAGGCATGCTATTAATTAAAAAAATACAAATCTTTAACTTGTTTTAAAAATGTAAGTTTTTAAATGAAATATTTAAAAACTTCGTTGTAAAATATTTCAAAGAATATTGAATATTTATTATAAAAACCTATATAGTTTGTTTTGTATTATTTTTCCAAAAAGTTAAACTATGAAATTGTAAAAACTTAAAACAATAACGAAATGAAGAGATTCGTCAAATACTTTTGTTAAATTTATGAAATTTGTTACATTTTATTAAATTTATAATAAATAATATTTTGGAAATGAGATTATATAATGTAAATTTTCAAGCAGGAGGACAAACACATCCTTAATTTCTTTCAAAGTTTTTAGTTTTGAATTAAAATATTTTGAATATTTAGTGTAGCCTTAAGCAATATCTGCGTGTTTTAGATGAATTCCAAGAATAATAAATGTTTATTATAAAAACGTATATCTTTTGTATTTTCTTTCCAAGAGCTCAAACTAAGACATTGAAAAAAATCTTTCGTTAAACAAATATTGTTAATTTGTTAAACACACAATCGCGCTAATATCAATACTGTAACACAGAAGTTTTATGCTATTAACTTGTTAGTAAAAGGTATACCCTAAAGCGGAAATAATTGTGTTTATTTTCAAGACGAAATACGTTACAGGAATACTGTGATAACCAGGCCAAACTGCCACGGGTGGCCAAAGTCGTTATGGCGTGGCTCGTGAGCAGGAGGTCTAAGGTTCGAATCCCGCCAGGACCGTCCTTCCTGACTGAGGTTTTCCTCAGACATCATAAATGCCAAATGCCGGGGAGGTACCCTAAATTTATGCCTGGAACGTTTCCTTCCTAAAAAAATATATCATTTCATCTCGTGTATCACCAGTGTTCACTGCCTGTGGTGCCTCAATAGTAAAAATGGGCGTTAAACACTACTGAAAATAACCAACAGGTCAAGATAATCTAAATATTAGATTATGTAGTATATATGTTAAATTTTGTGCTTTCTCGATTCTCCCAGCCCCCCTCCTTTGCCTATATTATTGGTGCAACATTTGTAGATATGATTTAATTATACTGAATAGAATATATTGCATAATCATTCATTGTTCCTTTTTTATAGTCCTAAGTAATTAATACACACAGGGGTTTTAGTTATAAACTTATCCGCTCTCGTGATATTATTTATCGTCTACGCAATTATGTGTACCGAAACAGGCGATCCGCGCCCCTAAATCTAATCATTTCCATTTTTTAAATTGTTCTCTGTCGGTCTCACAGCACTATACATTTGTTCTTAGTTGACTATGGAGTAAAACATTGTGTAAACGTTATTTTAAAACATTAATCAGTTCATCGTGCATCATCTTCGTGGGCGCTAATGATCTTTGTAGTTTTGCGCCCTTTAAACCATAATCATCATCACCTACGTGCCTTTCTGCTCAATAATCCGTCATTTCTAGGTCTGCCAGTGTTTCTTTTCCTTTTTGGTCTTTATATTTAAACCTTTTGAAAAGATGGTGTTTTCCATCTTCTGTAAATGTTCATATCGCTCCCTTGATGTATAATTGGTGTTATTCCTAACTCTTCCCGAATTGTTTCCTTCCTTATTTTATCTCCTCTTTTGCATCCTTTAACTGTTTGCAAAATTTTCGTTTCTGTAGACTGAATGCTATTAATTTCCCTTTATCTCAGGACCCAGTTCTCACTACTCTGTTTTACTGATACAGGCGAGAGAGGACAATTCTGCATCTTCTGTATATACAGGCTTTAGGAAGTGAAGTTGCAAGTATAGACGCCATCCGCTGCCGCAGGCTTAGTAGCCAAGATGCAAAACACCACATGAGAGGACAAGGTTTATAACTAAAGGCGGTTTATTGGCAATATGAAAACCTTAAACTGTTGAAAACGGGTACTCAACAAAAAAAAATTGTTACGTTCAGTCCAAACACCCTTCATCATGTAACACTTGCTTAACCGTAAAATATGTCAGTTCACCTGCGAACGCTACACGAGCACCTACTAACAACTTCTATTCAGAAATCCACTTATGGTGCTAACCGCAGTTGTTAGCAACAGTTTTGATTATGAAGTAAATCTAAGAAATCTTGAAGGCTTAAAATTTGATGATATGAAAAGTGATACAATATTATTTTGTCACTTAATTGAGTATATTAAACAACAGGGTTCTGTGTATGCATAATTGTTTGCTATTCCAATATTAAACTACAATAGTTTTTATTTAAAAACTCCCACTGTTAAATCATCGCAATCAATTTGCGCATGAAAAGCAAAGTTGTGTTACACGTGAATTTAATGAAACGCCTCTTGGGAGAAATTTGGTTCACACTATTTAAACACTAAAAACGTAGTTCTTGATTTTTCGTATTTCAAAAGAAACAAAATCAGAATAAAGAATAGTTTGCCCAAATTTTAAAGCAGCCTATAATTTTCTTCTGGTTCTAAAAATTAGATGTTCAGAATTTCGTTCACGTTGGTCAAAGGGTTTATAAGTGTACAGATACATTGATATACAGTGAGGTTGTTTGAGTTACAGGCCACTTGAGCGCGGTTGCTTACTGGGGAAGGCAGTCACCGCAAACGGAAAAATTGGAGAGTCGTCGCTCCTAAATGTAGTAGTTATATTTTTACTGAACGCATAAATTTTGAGGCTGATGTTTTTTTTTTATTTATTTTTTTTTATTTATTTATTTATTTATTTATTTATTTATTTTTTTTTTTTTAAGTCTGGCCGAGACCTCGCACAACTCCATTCCTGGCGGATCATGGTTTTATGTTAGTTTTCCTTCTCCTAGATTTGCTCTCACTTCAACTTAAGAATCTCGTTAACCCTGCCCGTTGGTAAAGGGCGGTATTTAACGCCAAATACTTTAATTTCTTAAATTGCCAAATTTCATATATTGGGGAAATAGATGTTGAATACAAACTGCACAAATTAAATCAAATACGTGGTAGTATTAGAAAATCTTTAAGAAACACTAAAATAAAAATTAAACTACAATCCTATAAAGTAATAACAATGATTAGTTGGTTATATGGTAGCGAAAATTGGACTTTTAACAAAAAGGGATAAAAGTACAATTTAGACCCAAGAAAAGAGATCTTTAAGATCAATGAAAGGAGTAACATGATAAGAAAAAATAAAATATTAAACTATCAGACAAAAATTTAATGTAGAAGGTTTAAACGATAAAATAATATGTATAAACAAAACTGCTAGAACATATAAAACACATACCGAGAGAGAGTGAGAATTCCACAGTTTATTTTAAAATTTACACCTAGAGGAAAAAGAGAATGCAGGTAGACCCAGAAAGCGGTAATGAGTATCAACGGGACTTGATACTGTACTTAAAATGGATGATAATAAGACTAACCCTTGTGATAAATTGAAAATGAAGCTCCTCAGCGGCAATACATTGCCGGCATCTGCGTAGAAATACGTTGTATCTTATAAATACATGCAATTTAATTACCTCCCTTTTCACTAATAAAGTATGATTTTGGGGAGAGTTCTGTTGTTTTATATATTTCTTAACGGCATATTTTATTAAGATTTTATAAGCTGAAGATTAAAATATTGTGGTTAGCGTTCCTAAATTCAGGTTAGTTTTAATCTCCATCTATTTACAATCACTTCGAGGCCAGATGTGCACTTGTTTATATGTTAAGGAAACAGAAGAGGCACGCCCCTGCTCTACAAATCTTCTCCATAAAGGTAAAGAACGCAGTGCAAGGTCAGTTCGAATGTAAAGAGAGCACTTTATGGTGACATCAAAACCTTCAGCTGGGAGAGTTTATTTTGTTTGTTACGGGAAGTCTGTATGCAGCATCCCTCCCTGGGAGATTCCGCCGGCCTCTTGCTCGTAAAACAGCCACACGCTTACAACTAAAGTGTATTGAAAATTGCGTGATGTGAAAGTTTCTCTTGTTTCCCTACCTAACAGCAAAGTTTTGACAATGCATATAAGATTATGTAAGCACACCATCGTATAAAATGCGAAACTGTTATCTTTATATTAGCAGGGGAAGCATGAATAGACATTTCGTGTCGTAATTGTTTTGCAATTGTTACAAGAAAAAAAAAAACAAGTGGTTAAAAATGCCTTTCATGAATTCTCGAAATTTTATTTATCTAATATGGATTCGCTAATATCAGCATTCTCTTTAATTAGCAACTTTTTCTTTAGTAGCGCTTAACGCCCGTTTTAACTGCTTAGGTATCACAGGCGGTGACACTGATGATACATGAAATGAACCTCTCGCAACGATTCCGCTCCTTAACGACCTCAGTCACCCGTGGCGGTTAATTAATTAAGCAACATGCTATCAGAACAGATATGTTTGGGAAAGTCATTAAATAACAGGAATTTTATCCCGAAATTCATAGAGATGTGTGCACAATGAAAAATCTTAATTTGGGACACTCAAATGATTTTTTGGCAATATGTGTTGCTGCATGGCTCGTTTAGCAAACTTTAATTAGCCTAAAGTTATACCAATGGTTTAAATTATTTAAGCGATCGAAGTCATTAGTGGACTGGAAATATCTATAGACTGGTCAATTTCAAGTTTTGGTAAATAGATCTATCTTAGAATTCTGCTTCAAAAATATCGCAACAATGCGTAAAAGACTGAAACTACACACGTTCATATAATTATTAGTTTTATTTTATATTTAAAACTTAAATCCAAAAGTTAATAGATAAGTTAATAATGCAATAGTACATTTCCCTATCTTTAAAGACATGTTTTTATATTTTTAAACACGGATAATTATTTTTTGATACTACTGAAATATTTTATATGTGCCAGAATTCCATGTGCTCTTTTTACCCGTTCCTCTGTTCCTCCCTTCCGTTGCCTGGCACGCGTCTCCTTGCTCATAATCAGTTCTTCTTATAACTGACTAAGAAAACTATTCCTTCATTAAATATCTAAACAGATACCTCATTTCACTGTGGTCACATTTGACATTCTGAGAATAAATAATAATAATAATAATAATAATAATAATAATAATAATAATAATAATAATAATAATAATAATAATAATAAAAGCTCAACAGCCGTCATTAGAGAAACATTTTGGCGAACTGCCTGTAGGATTTCGGAATCAGTTTGGAAAACATTGATTCACGCCAAACTGAGACAGCTAATACGAGGACTGCGTCCTTGGTCTTGTGGTCAGCGTATTTGTCTGCAAATTCGTAGATCACGGTGTGATACGTCCTCACACCCATTCATGCCTAAGAGTGATACATTTAGATAAGTCAAATAGTAATAATTATTAAATATTATAATAGCCTGTAGTAACAAACAGGAGCATTTCATTTACTGCTAAAATGTATTCATGGTTACCTGGACGTATAATTCTATGATAAAAAGGAAAAGGTTATCTTGTTTATCTTTTTCTGCTGATAAAAACTAGAGCATTGGTCTCTCTATTGTGACAAAGTTAAGTGCATGCGGGTGTCCGAACAATAGGTCCTGTATCTTTAGTTGCTGGACATGCTCCGAAATTCTTTAAGGTTAGAAAGAGAACAGGTGTCGGTGATTACGTCATTACATCGTATGATCTTGAGCTCCCCAATAAGGAGTCATAGAGGTGATGGATTTAAAGTAAGCGCGTTTGGGAGCTAGAGAGTTCACCAATAGTACTGAAGGCTCAGGAATTCGTAGGCGCTATGCTGTGACCCCTTTGAGCTTTTGTGACCACGTGGCGACATTTTGAATTTTGTATATAGGGGAAACAACTTTGCAAAAGCACGTTTTGATGATCAACATCACTTTACCAGAGACAGTAGATGCTTGTACCAGATCGACGTCTTGGTTACCAACATCGTTTTACCAGATGGGAGTCTCAGAGGCAGTAGACGCTCTGATTATCAACGTCATTTTACCAGAGACAGTAGACAAGAGGCACACAGATGCAATTTCAAGCAGTATATGTAGTTCACGTCATTAAAGGCATAGAGGTAACAAACCAGGTGGCCGACAACACAGTGTCGTGTGATTAAACATCTCAAAGCGTTCAGTGAAGCAACTTGTGTGATATGAACCTCCTCCTTCCATCTCCGTCCTCCCGTGATCACTAAGATACGAAAGGTGACTTCGGGCCCCTGAACGATCCGGAGTATGAAGTGGGACCCTCGGGTACAATCAACAACAACATCAACATCTGCATATAAAACTGCTTCAACGGGTTCGACTCCTGTTACGCTTGCTGCCTGTGTAATTTTTTCCCGGAGTTTTCCTTGCTCTAAAATGGTGAAATCCAGATAACTTTAAGCATTGTGAACTCCGAGGTCATTTACGCATACATTTTAGTACTCATTTATCTCTCTTTAGACCTTCATTATTATGAGAAATGTGAAACTAATGGTATAACATAATTAAGGCGACATGGGCTGCAACAAAACAGCTGCGCAGTCAATATGCGCAAGAATGATTTACTTTAGGAATTACCGTTGTAGATTGCTATATTGTGTAATTTAATTAATTTAATGTGTGTATTAACAAAGGAGATATAAGGTTTTGCCTAGAGATATGCATTTATTGTAATTGTTCAGATGTAGAAAGGATTAAGGTTTCTTGTATAATAACATGCACTTGGCGTCTCTTGCAGCAATACAATAAAAGTACAAATAATACGAACATCTTTCCAACGCACCCCACTTGGCTTTACTCGATGGCAGTCTTGCATTCCTTAATATATCTAGCGCTAGTTTCGAACTATATTTCATTGTATATAATTATACTTATTTCACTTGATGTTCACACAAATGATGTCTGTTTTCAGCAAGATGAAGCTACTACTCATAGCTTTTGTATGTTTATTCGCATTGGATTCTGTCAGCTGGTCTGTTGATTCAGGGGCATTCCTTCAATAGAACCCAAAGTTCATAATTGCTTTTTGTGGAGATTTTGAAGGAACGTTCTTCAGCATTCGTCTTTACGCATTACAAGAGATTAAATATGCAACCGAATTTCAGGTCTACTGTTTAACTAAGATGTAAGTTTGTTAAGTAGCGTTTTACATAATTTTATCAATTAGACCAATGGGTCTCATTTTTAGAAAATAAATTTACATAAAGAACATATATTTTATGTTCTACAAAAGAATTCATGCATTTCTTCGTTCCGTTTGAAATTATTACAAATTATTGTGTCAGTCATTATGGAACAGACTCTATTTAGCTTTCTTCACGGTTTCAATTATTTAGTAAAAATTCCATCATTTTGGCGGTTGTATATATTTCTTAACATAAAATAATTAAGTATATTGGCGTATTTAGTCGCCAATTAAATCGCAGGGAATAAAACTCGAAAAATCATCTTCGCTCTTATGACATTGCATTTAATTGTACCTTTTACTCAAACCCTACGAACATTTTGCACTTATGAATGCTTGTTATAGTCCCGTTTCTTTTGGGTTATTTCAATTTGCGCCCTGCATGAACGCAGCAAGCAAACGATAAGCCTCAGTATCCTTCCGCATCATGACCTGGACCACTCATTCCCTCGCCTTCCTTTCCTCCCTCCCTCTTCTCTCTGGTAGCGGAACACATCACTTTAAAACTGTGCCCTGCGAGGGCCAGCCCCTATACAGCGCTGCTAAAGCAAAAGGAATGGGTGAATAACAGGACGAGAAGAGGAATATGGTTAAAAAGAAAGCACAGGAAAGACTAGGCACCCCCTACTGTAAGCAGATCAATAAGCAATTGCTGGGCAAAATACAGTCAACTCTCGTTGTACCAAGAGGACAATATCAGCATGTCTGTCTTTCAGTTTCCGGTTTACAACGCATTCCTCCGTCTTCTAGTTTCCAAACTCTATCTATATATTTGCCACTGACCAATATCTATTCCCTGACTCTTTCACGCCAGATTTGTCTATGTCGACCTCTTCTCCTCTCAGGACTCCAATCCATTTTTAATTTAGGTAGTCTCTCTTCCTCCATACTTTGGATGTGCCCATGTCATATCAGCTGATTTCCCTTACACATACTCAACAATGTCTAGATCATCATCTAATTTCATTATTTTTCTTATTCTAGGGACTATCTTCCACCTAGAAATTCTCGCTCATCTGCGCAGAACATCCATCTCTACACCTCTCTACTTCTTCTTGAGGGATCTATCACATTTCACAACCATGTGTCGAAATACTTTTTACAATTTTATTATTATCAATGTTTCAGAAATACTGTTACAAACTTTGGTTCCTGACACCAAAACAAGAAAAAAAGTCCATATAAACATATGTCCGAAAATCGTTAGTTTTTTAATTATTCATGAAAGTATGTCGATGCGTTTCAAGGTATAATCTAACAACTTAAGTTCGTAATACTAGAACTCCCGAGATTCAAATAACCGCTCAAACGCCAGTTCGACCACTGTTGCTTTCTTAATAATTTTTTATCGCTTTTCTCACTGAAATTTTTGGAATTTTTTTCCTTGTCTCCTTCTGGCTGATTTTGTTTCTAAGTTGCAAGTCAGGCTCGCATCCAGTATGCATTATCTTCCGGAGTGAGTTTGTATATACTTGTTGTCTGCTCAGTATCACATGTTCAAATGCTCTTCTGACTTACGCCGATGAAATTTCTTACTTACCAGACGACTGTAGTGATGTGGAGGGAACAAATGGCTTCTGAACTGCGAATCGACTTCGAATCTACGAGTTCTTATTTTCAGATATTTTTGTATTCGTGGTTTTTGCTCAGATATCACGTATGTTTAGCACTTTATGTACCCAGGCCCCTTTGTCTATTCGTTTAATTTATTGGTAATTCAATGATGCATTCACATTTGTTTATCTTTTATAGCTCATGTCCTCCTAAATAGTTTTTGTAAAAAGGATGGTGGGTATTTATTTTTTATTTCAGGTGTAAGTATTTTCTCGCAAATAAGAAACATTTTATTATACGAATTGAGTTTGCTCTATGCTATGTAGTAGCAAATTATTTGTACAAAAAAGACGTAAAGTATACAAAAACGGGTTATATCTATACAGAAAGCTGTTAAATTGAAGCATTCTCAGAGATATTAGCATGACACTTCGTAAGCCAGTATGTGTTGCGTCGCTGCAGTCTGCCTCCTCTAAAAATATTAGGCGCACGAGTGGAGAGGGACCATATGCATACTGCTCTGACGGCGAAGGACCAGCGGATCTGTGCTTTGTGGAGTAGGTAGCTTTCAGTCATGTGTCTGTTCTGCGCACGCTAGTAAGAACTGCGGTGTACTTGATGATGTTGATAGTCGGCGCCGGATGGTCATCATTGCTGTTGGTCTGCGTAGGTGATGTGGGCGCTCGTCTGAAGGAATGTCGGTTACGAGCTGGGCAAGTACAGGGGGAGTAGCGAGAGAAGATCTGGATGGTGCCTCAGTCGTGACTGGAGCTGTCAGTGGAACGGTCTGACGGTTGGCTTGTGTTGGTTGTCTGCTTGGCTAGTGTTACCTACTTGCTGCTTTTTGACTGGTGTTGCTTTGGTCTGGCGCCCCTTACTTGCTGCGCTAGTTGTCCCATCTTCTCATACCCATAGCTGCATTGTTCGAGATGCACTGACTTATATCTACCATGACAGATGGATAGGTAGGAGAGAACCAGTTCCATGGCCTGCACGTTCCTCCGACCTCAATCTTTTAAATGTTATATATTTGGGACCACCTAAAATAATGGCTCCTAATGCATAAACACTTCATCAACGTGCCATGGAAGCATGCGAAACCATTCCACACCGTACGGGAGTATTTAAAAGGATGCGATAGTCCATGATCCGACGTGTGCCTGCGAGTGTGGAAGCAAAAGGTTAGAATATTTATTATGAGTTTCTCAGTTGACGTTGTGTTTATTGGGTTTTGTTTCTTGTTTTGGTAAACTTTCAGTAATAACTCAAAAACTAAGGATTTCCCGACATACGTTTATATGAACTTTTTCTTTTTGATTTGGTCAACTTTCATTAACAACCAAAAACTATGGATTTCCGGATATGTTTATATGGACCTTTTACTTGTTTTGGTGTGAGGAACCCGCCGCCAAGTTAGTAAAAAGTGTTTCTGAAATATTCTGATATGGTAATTTTAACTTTGTAATACAATTACTCCAAAGAATCGAGTTTAAAACATAATACCTCTCTTTGCTTTCAATATCCTCTGCTTAACCTCTGCTTCTTCTTTCTTTTTTTTTTTTTTTTCTTAATAGTGTTTAATGTCCGTTTTTACTACTGAGGCACCACATGCGATGGACACTGATAATACATGAGATGAAATCATAAATTGGTAAAGGATTTACTTTTAAGGAAGGAAACGTTCCAGGCCTAAGTTTAGGGTACCTCCCCGGCATTTGCCATTTATGAGGACTGAGGATAACATGGAAAAAACCCCAGTCAGGGAGGACGGTCCTGGCGGGATTCGAACCCCAGACCTCCCGCTCACGTATTCACACCTTAACAACTTCGGCCGCCTGTGGTGGTCCTATACTTCATGAGCACCTTTCTGGAAAATTATTATTCCTAGATATTGACGTTCCAATTTATTTTAATGGCATCATTTTGAATTAAGAGATTGTTGAACTTGAACCGACACGCACATCGATAGTTTTTTTTTTTATGTTTATTCTAAGACCTGTAAAAATGTCCTTGGCATATTTGCTACATCACCCAAATCCTGTTCGTAAAACAATCTGATTATTCGCGAAATTCAGGGTAGATATATATAACTGGAAATATGTGTATAAATATATATAGTTTTATTTCCAACTGGGATTCCCATTCGTTGACATTTTTCCTCCACACTTCCAGGGACGTGTTTAAATATATTTTAAACAAAAAGGCGATAGTCCGCTGCCTCGATCCTTTAAGTCCACATTAAGATATACTTTTTCCTATATTTATTTTCGGCATTCCAAGTGTATTAAAATGATGTTGTCTCTACATATATCACAGAATACCTGTTGTATTCATTTGTATTTAAATGTATTGTTTCCACTAAGGTGGGATTGCAGCGAAACAGTTGACAGTTTTCAGACACTTTCAGAGAGTGCTTTTTAACTACTGTGCGTGTTTGCGGTGTGAATCTTATCACAGACTGAGGGTTTAAAGTTTAGTGCGTTTTCGCAGCTCCCGTTTTCACCACATCTGGTATCCGGTGGCTGTTTACGAGGGCATCATTTTGAATATAATAAAGAAGTGAAGGGCCTACTACCAAGTAAGAAACAGCACTTGGTTCCGGAGTCTAGAAGAATGATGAATGCTTTGAATGGAACAGACCGAAACATTGGAAGCAGGGAGACTAAATTGAAGGGCTGTGAAAAGATTCTGTCAGTGTAAGTAAAGCAAATATGTACATTACTTATGTAATTACCCTCTTTAAACGGTGCAACGTTATTCTACAGGACCGGTTCTGAGATTCAAACACAGGACTGTGCAGCGACTTATCCCCTGTCCATAAGAGTCGCTACCCCCTCCATATTTTTATTATCCCTAGGTTCGCGGGCCATCAAGCGCTTCTCACCCCCTGCACTTCCACCGTCTCTCTATAATGTGGGATTATGGCCATTTTCGCATGCTCTCGCTCATCCATCAAAAAATAAGCATGCAGTGTCGACTGGTAAAAGAGTGTACCGTCGCAGCGTGCGAGGGAGGCGTTTTGAACACGTTCCCCCGGACTAAGTGAATACATTACGACGACAAAACGAGGGCGATCCTCGTCCTGTTTGAGAAGGCTTACTGAAAAGAGTTTCCACACCGCCTACGTCACGTTTAATTGATGCCGGCTATAAGATTATGTTGTATAGGTGTCTGGCCAGGCGTACGTGATATTTATCCTGGGGTAATTTCATTCTTGTGCTTCTGAAACTGCGATATGTCGTCGCCGAGATAAATAGTGCAGTCGTTTTCTACAGTACGTTTCACACACACTCCATGATGGATCAGAATAACAACACAGGCACAAGAAAAAGAAATTAAATTTACTCGACACATATTTCAAACTTCTGCGCTACGGAAATGTTATAACAAAAAACTATTGGTAGTACTGATAGGCCCTAACCTTGAAGAGAGATTTCCTTTTGCCCGTAGTGTTATCTTATTTCTATCGAGTTCTACGTTACTTTCTTTGCAACTGTGTTGTGTGTGTTCTGCAATTATTGAGATTACGGATTACCATGAGCAGCTCATTACGTTAAATTTTACGTGAAACTTCGTAAATCTTTTACAGACTCGTGAGATGATGAAAGAAGCTTATGGAAATAATCACCAAATCAGTGCTTTAAGTGATATATGCGATTTAAAAGTGACCTGGAGTCCCGGACATCTTTCGACGTCAACTGACCACTAATGCGGTCAAAATTAATGAAGTCGTTCATGAAAATAGACTCTACGAGAAATTGCCAAAAAGTGCAACATTTTTGTGAGATTGTGTCATGAAATCCTGACAGAAAAGCATCACGTTGCACTAAAGTTTGTCCCTCGGCTGTTGACACAAGAACAGAAATCTGCATCTCGAGCTGGACCACGTTAATAAGGATGTAAATTTTGTGAATGAAATAATTCAATTAAAATTTTTATATTAATATCCTGATATATAGAGCCCATATCAGAGTGTAGTGGCCACATATTGTCTATATTTTCATAATTATACAGTAATTAATAATCATAATCCAAATAAAATTATAATTGCAGAAATTCTAAACCTAATGTATAATTTACTGTCTATTACTATGCTAGTAAGCCAGCGCCTAAGCAATTACTCTATACAATTTACTTAATACTTCTCTAGTTCTACAGATTACTAAAAATCAACTCAATTATTTATTAATTTTCATGGTTCACACAATCTGGTAATCGCTACAGCTGTTGGTGATGGACTCCATTTCATCAAAGAAAGAATTCAATCGGCTTAGGAGTTGGTGTGAAAATCGTTATAGAGCTTTCTTCCTCTTCTCGGACGCAGATGCTGTGTCTGTTTCCCTCCAGTCTTCTTGGCTTTCTTCTCTCTGCTCGCTTCTGTATTCCCAATGATATCAACAGCACCTTCTTCAGCCCGGTGTTATATTCGCAGATTTGTTGTTTCCTTGCGATTGAAGAAGTATTTGGGGTCTTTTCATCGTGTTTTGTAGTCTTTGAGTGACCTAGTGGTTTCCTTTAGGTGCCCCCCCCCTCCCCATTTGCGGAACCGCTCCACTGTTCAAGCTGGTACCGCGTTGAACGGGAGTCAGAAAGTCCGAAGCTATGATTATCGTGTTAAATTATTACAAACACTAAAAGTACATTTACTCACTGTTATCAAACAAGAAGATGCTGGAACTGCCTCCCTTCATTTTTCATACATTTCTGACATCGGCTTATGAATTTAACCATTGCCCTCTGCAGTTTCCTATGGGAAATAGAAAATTTCTTAACAATATTATTTTAGTTCACCTAATGTTTATGGATTTGTCTTGCACATTTTTTTTTGTGTGTATTTCCAAAGATAAAAACCACATGGTGTTAAATTGGGGCAGCAAGGGGGCCATATGTTGTTAGTGATGACTCTATCACCAAATTTTTCATGCATTGCTTTGCTGCAGAGTCCTGCTGGAAAGTCGCCAATCTACGTCTCACGTTTAATTCATGGAAAAAGGGTTGCAAAATATGCTATCACTATTAATTGTCCGCCTGTGGTACCTCAGTAGTAAAAACGGGCGTTAAACACTACTCAAAAAAAACTATTAATTGTTTCTTCAAAAATACATGGTCTATCACTCTCTCGTCTCTAAATACTCATCACACACTTTTTATCATCCAGGGGTTCCTCGTGAAGCAGATTAACATTTGGTTGTTTTGTGAAAATTAACAACCCATTTAGGTGGAACCAAGATTCGTCCATAAAGAAAATTATATTAAGGTTAATTTTCCCGTCATGCTCACTATTCAAAATGCATTCACAAAATCTATTCTTAGATGCAGGGTCACCCGGTTTAACTTTTCGCACTACAGTGTTTGTATACGGTTTTAACTACAATAGCTTTGTAGCCCTTTGAACAGAGGAATAAAATTTCCATTTGCTGAGAATTTTTTAGGGAAACATTCCAGAGCATGTACGGCGTTATCAAGCATTTCTTCTGTGAGTAATATACGTGGGTGAGTACGCTTTTTACCAAAAATACTTCCATCTTCACAAAATGCATTGTGTGAATAGAATTGCGACGTTGAATATCAGGGAATATTTCTTGAAACAATCTCCATACATCATTCGATTTTGCATGCACGTACGAATTGTAAATAAATATTCTTTTGAAAGCTAAGTACCTGAATTGAGTCATATTGATGTAATTAATACAACGTATTATGCCGCCTAATGAATGTTTAATATACAAAAACACGTCTGTAAGTTCTAAGAGTTAAACTCGTACTGACTCCCCTCCTGCTCCCCAGCCAGCTTTAAAGCGTGGGAAAGAGACGAGAACTACAAAACTCAGTCAACTGTACGTGAGCAGTCCCGAGAAGGAAAAATCACCCACTTTATTATACATCATCTTCATGTTGTTTAATGTATGTAACAATATGTTGCCTTGCTGGCTTTTGCGTATCTTCTTTCAAATGGGGATAATATCTGGGTCACTCAAACGTCACTGGGTGATAAATGAGTCTATGATTATGGTGTTGAGACCAAAGTCCTATCAACACAATGGGTTGGAAAATCTTTACCATACAAGCTCCTCAGGTCAGAACGAATGTCAAGGCGGTGTTGGCGATTTCCTTCGACTTTCAGGAATTCTTCACGAATTTCTGCCGGAGCTGGTATTACCCATATGTCCTCAGACATCTCGGAGGAAAACTGAGATGGAAGAGGCCTGGGTTATGCAGAGACAATTCAACACGATAACGCCCCAGCGAATCACTTGTTCGCGGCTTTTGCCTTTCCCTCCTAATTTGAGAATATAAAACAATATTCCCAGATAGTACTATGTGCACTCTTGAAAAATGCATATGAGGGCTGCTTTCAGGAGCTCAAACGCCTATGGGAGAAGCGTTTCAGTAGAAGGAAAATTACTTGGAGGGAAACAAAGGTCACTGAATTGCAAGTCAAAAGTTTAAAAAAAATCTTTTGAATAGACCTCATATACACAAAGCGAAACTTGAAATCTGGAAGTTGTGGCATCGAGAAAAATTGCGTTGGATGGCCAGCCGATGAGTTTGACTTCTTTCAATGAAAGATTTGATGCGAACTCTTGACCAATCACATCCAAAAGAAGTTTCTTCATTTTGTCATCAAAAATACAAGTTGTAAGTTTTGCATATTCAATTCACATCAAAGTGATTGCACTGTATTATGGTAATACTATATTGCAAGCCAGGAATGTGATCTCTGCATTGTATTCACTTCGGATTCAGCACTTGTGTAATCGCAAGCATTCGGTGCATCATTTTCTCCACGATGATCCTAATAGCTTTCTTAAATTTCATTATTGTAAAAATCACATCGAATAAACTGCAATTTAATTAGTAAAAGTGAGCACACTGTAGCGTCTTGTATTTGTGTGAGATTTCAACTTTGCCATCAACTGCTTATTAAATAAATCAGCTGTTCTCAAACTCTCCTTGATCATAGAGGCCCTTTAAAATGTCTCGCCTTTGTAATTCACTTCTGGATAAAAGTTTAAAGATATAAACATTATATAAATAAACTTTTAAATACGAAAAATAAAAATTGGAAGTCATCGCTTGGATGTTATGATGCTATTAATTATGGTATTTGTGTGTACAGATTCACTAAATATTGCAAAAATGTGCATTTGTTTGTTAATATGATGTGAAAAATTTCACACAGCCATATATTTGGGCTAAGGCTTAGAATCAGAACCAAATAAAATTCGAATTCACGGCCAGGACTCGAACTCTGCTAGCCGTGCAGATACTCTTACCTAATGAGTTACCATGCCCTGCCCGACCACAGCCGCGAATCTCCCCATCTGAGTCTTTATACCTCTAAGATTACCTCCCTGCAAAGATTTTATCTCTAAAAGGGGACTCGAAATCTTCAGAGTAATTAGAGCTCAGTCTTCTTAGTGCATAAAGACTCAGATAGGAGGATTCACGGCTGTGATTGGGCAAGGTACAGTAGCTCAGATGGTAAGAGTATCGGGGCATGGCAAGCCGAAGATTTCTGGTGCGACTACTAGATGTGAGCTCCAAGTGTTTTTGTCTTACCTTTGCCATCGCTGCCTGTGTGAAAAATATCACAAGCCGTATAAACTAATAAATGCATCATTGTTTTCAGTGTATTCTTTACACAATGACAATTATCATAACAATAATTATACATTCAGAAAGTATATTAAGCGCTTAAATCATGTCTAACGATATATCATGACACAATATGGTAGATAAAACTCGTTTATGAAACCAGCTTCAACAGTCTATAGCCATGGGCCTATCATATTCTCCTATAAGCACTATAACATTCACTTCATTTTTTAGCCCCTTGATCGTTTCATAACAAATTACACAAAGCACGGGAAAATATTCCGTTGGTTTGGTACCCCGTAACAAATGTTCTGTATGGACAACATCAGCGCTGATTCTGCAGCATTTGACATTCAGCAATGTATTGTAAATGCATAGAATGCACATTTATTAAACATGAAATAACTAAATACCGCGTATAGCACGAATGAGGGTCACATGTGCACACGCCTGGGGCCATGACGCTAATCTCTGTACAGTTTGGCAACATCGCTCAGTGTCCAGTGGCATAGCAATGTTTGTGTTGCAGTTTAAACTGTTGAAACAGTCCGCGCCGGTCATTTCCTGAGTAACGAAGACAAATTACTTGTTCCGCGTGCCCCCAGGACGGCGAAAAGCCCTGGACAAATCAGCACTCGACAAAACAATCCGAATAACTGATGTGATCAGGATTGCTGCCACCGACAAATTAATCTTCGCACTAAAGCGCGTTCTGCTTGACAAATGACGGTGTCACTGAAATCCGTTGATACTCCTTTATGATAAACGCGACGTTCTGTTTTTCTTGCAACACAAACACCCTCTGGTCGTTGATCCCATAAGTCATCCACTCAGCTTACGCATTTTTTTTTTTTAACCTAGAACTCAGAATGTGTCTGCATCATATCACATCGTGTTCTTTATAAAATGCTTGTGTTTTTGTTTGCTAATGTTCTTTCTTGCAACCTCAAAATGCTCATTTCTTAATATAATGCTGTTTTCATCTCTCTGATAGATAAGTTAGGTGGTTGTTGAAAATAATCTGTTCTGTATTACTCCACACTCACGCTCTCGAACAATAACCTAACCTAACCTAACCTTCAAGATCATTTCTAATTGAATCCTGGTTTCCGGATCGATTACCATGAACGCATTTTGCACCATCTTTCAAGTAAAATTGTTTAATAACCTGAGATTAACACCCTTCCGTTAATATCATGCAAGTTTTAATTTTGGGTGTATACTTGTAGATTTGGTTTATTTACGGACACTCTTCAGGTCATGAGCGTTCCATTCAATTTGGGGCGTGAAATGGCTGGTAAATTTTGCTCACAGGCGTCTACTTTCAGGTTTGAGGTTCTTTTACATGCCGTAAATCTATGAAATGGGACCCACTGAAGTATGCTGCACGGAAATTCCTAACATATGACCATAGGAAGGTAATTTGTAGTATGAGAGAAGAATTTACAAACGCTTAACAGTGAAAAAAAAACAATATAATTTGTGAAATATATTTAAATATTGAACAACAACAAATTATGGTAGTTCAATAAATAGCTTTAACATGCAATTGATGTAAATTTGTGTCAGCAATACATCATTTAAAAAATTAAAATATTAAATTGGAAGCGTTAAATCTTTATATTTTAAATTATATACAAATATTTAAATGTTTACGACATTTACTTGATTAATCACAGTGCTGATAAACAAATCTTAAGGTACAAGTATAACATAAAAGTTTCTAGTTTAACAAAGAATGAAAGACTTTACTGCTGTTCCAAAATTACCACGACCTTGACATATATATGCATGTTCCTTTCCGGGCAAATTTATAACAACATAACCCTAAGCCAATATAATAATGCAATAAAGTATATTAAGCATTCTACCTGAGTCATTGAGTGTAAATTATGAAGAAAGCTGAGCGATAACGCTTCTCTAAGTGAAGACCCGTATTAGATATTGCTCTTTGTTTCAATGCAGATGTATGCGTGTTGGAAAAATGGCAATTATAGAACAACGTGCGGTAATTAAAGTCCTTGTCAAGAAAAGGGGTAAGATAGCAACGAAATTTTATAGGGACAACAATACGCTAGGGCTAAATTTCTCAACCTATGGGTACCGACCCACTGAGGGAGATTTTGGTGTGTCGCGAAGTCACCCAATGGGAAGAGGGACGCACATAAGTGTTAATAAAACTTCAGTGTGTGCTTGATTATAGTAATTTAATTTTTGTCACAAATATCACGAGAGGGTCTGAGATTAGACTCTGGAGTGATATTTATTAGGACTACTTCTCGAATATAATAAGAATTTAAATATAATTCCTCTAAACTTGGGTTACAAAATTGTAATAATTACAATTATACCAATTATCAGTAATGCCAATAGATAAGAGCAAAATACGGGATTAAGACTATTCCATGAACAGAATAAGAATTAAAGTGATATATATTTGAAATTCACGCAGAGAACATGAACACTTGTATAAAATGTTATAATTATGGATATCTATTCTATTAAGAAACCGTGAGACTAAAATG
Organism: Metallyticus violacea; assembly: GCA_030762175.1. Taxonomy (NCBI): domain Eukaryota; kingdom Metazoa; phylum Arthropoda; class Insecta; order Mantodea; family Metallyticidae; genus Metallyticus; species Metallyticus violacea. The sequence goes on from CM060836.1 coordinate 67,874,482, forward strand.
GACAAAAGTCGACTATTACGATCACTAACGTTCGATTTTCTAATACCCACTGAGAAAAAAATGTAACGTACAGTGTGTCTATTTTTCTTTATATTCTGTGGTTTGGAATTCTTAATGATAAGATCAATTTGCACGTTTGACGCATCACCAAAACGCTTTGAAGAACCCTCCATTTTGCGTTATGATTGTCAATTGTCCATGCTTTAGTGGTCAGTGATGCGTGTTCAGAAATTATATGGTGGAGGTATAGAGTCGACTACACTGACCACAAGAAAATGCACGTCGCGTGATAAAAAGGATTTTTTCCTCCATTATTTCACTTCGTAATCCTGCTGTGACTGGTCAGAATTCAAAATGTTGATTCGTTTCATTGGTCGATTTTAAAATTAGTGAAACAGTGTAGTAATTTTAAGTTTAATATCCTTCAAGATGTGTCTTGACTTAGAAAGGTTGAGAATCACTGCTATTGGGGACTGTGTCGTCATTTTCAGCTGTAGTAGACCTCCAAAATCTGCCCCATATCGGAAATTATCAAAGAAAAGACACTATATTATTGATATTGAAGGATCAACGACTAAAGGTGTCAGAATTTGCTGAAGCTATAGGCATATCACGATAATGAGTTTTTTTACATTTAAACATCATCTTTAGCGATGAACTAAGATATTGACCTGAAACGGTCGATAATTTTTTCCAAGGACCTCTTTATTTAGGTATGGATTTATTTAACGTGCTGTAAATCTGCGACACGGGGCCCACAGCTTTAAAGTTCCTCCTGGAGGACTTGCACTTGAGAGTTTGACGCCCTGAAAAAAAAAAACCTATCGGCTTCGGCTGGTTTTGAACCTGTGAACTTTGACCCCAAAGTAGAACGCGGTACCTCCCCCCCCCCCCCCATCATCGAATCGACTATTTTAAATTCTGACTGAGGAATTATCCATGAAAAAATATCTCGAAGATGAGCACTGTGGCTGTTGACATCTCATCAAAATCGAATCAGAATCCGAATCTCTTGAGTAAAAATTTGCGTGTTTTCAGAGAGATCCAACTGCTTTATCTATCGTTTAAGCAATGTTAAGCATGGGTGCACTTAACACACCAGAAACAAATCAATAGAAGCATCTTCATCACGTGTTTGAAGGCCGCAAATATCATAGAATCAATTTTCTTGTATGATAAAGATATTCTGCCTCGTGGTACATCTACTCTTAGTACTGGAACATATTTTGCTAATCTTTTGTACGAATTAAAAGCAAAAATATGTTAGAAAATACCGTGGTCTTGAACGCTCTTAAACTTGTTTGAGGTAACCGCGAATGATTTACAGACTAGTTCAACCATGCAATGTAATCATATTATTTAGCAAAAGATATGCGACAGGAAAATGAAGTATCTTCAGACAAGGTCATTCAGGTTTTCGGCCGGTGTGCACGTTTCGCTAAAGGAGCTGTTCGAGAATTAATATTTTCATTACATTTGTCTATTATTCCTCAGTTCCTGCCTCAAGACAACTCTGCATTCGGCATGTCACCTTCTCTATATAACGACGTTGACCTTAGACCTGCCGAAAAGCAGGTAATCCATATACATATTCCATTCTGGTTAACCATCTGGATACCTTTTACGTTAAAATTATTAGTTACATAAACTAAAAAAGTCATACGAAAATCAATGACAAACGCCTTATTTCCCATATTTAGCTCCATAGAACTTCCATCTCTTCCCAAAGTTGATAAAATTCTCTGATCGAATGAAGAACTTCTGCATCATTTGAGGAATCTGACATTTATGATGGAATAAAGGCTTTGAACATCGTTGGGCAAAGTGTTTTAGTGTGAAGGGAAACTGTGTTGAGAAATGTAAACTATTTTAAGAGTCAGTCTTTACTTTCTGCTTTATTCCGATAATTTTTCAAATGACCATCGCACCAAAAAAAAAAAAAAAAAAAAAAAAAAGAAGGGAAATGTGAGTTTGCAAAGAGTGACTTTAAAGAGTTCTTATTATATAAAAGTGCAGGCTTGTAACCTGTTATTATATTTTTAAATAATTGATAGAATAGCAGAATTTAGTAGTAGAAACGCTAGATGTTACATTGTCGTGAATAAATTAATTCTAAGATCAAAGTGTGATAAAGGAAACATGTTAGCAGAAGAAATATGATAAAATATTTAATTTAGAACCCTTAAGCATTGCAATTGTGAATAATTTGCTTTTTAATCTAATTAGAAATGTTTCGCAGTAAATAAAATGAACCCTAACGAAGGCTGGAGGTATGTCTGTGTACCGCGGTGTGATTGCTGAGAATGACCTTTTGCATCACAGGGAAAGGGAAGAGAGAACTGAAGCGCCACACGCGGAGGGTGGAGATGGAGGGGCTAGAGAGTGGAGGGCCTATATGGGATGCATCAAGCATTTCTGAATACTCTGTCCTGCTCTCTCTCACTTCCCCTGCGATCTTTCATACAGAGAGAGATGTCCTCCCATACTGCCTCATCCCGTGACGTCATCGGGATAATTCATCATTGTCGTTTGTTGTTTAACTTCGAAATGGTCGCATTAAGGTGACCCCCCCCCCCCCAATCTCGAGTTGAGTTTTTCTCTTACGTTCTCGCGAGTTAAAATGTAAAATAAATAAAAAATAAGATTTGAAGGCTCTATGCTGAAGTGAAGAATTAAGCCTGCTGAAGGCATAACTAACCGAGATGTTTGAAACTTACGCACATTAAGAGTGACGTTCTATAAGTGCTCAGCCTGACCAAGAAAACAGAAGATTTTTGTATTTCTCAACATAGTCATTTTATAAATCGACACACATAGACAAACAACGTTCCAACTGTTTAATAATTTCAGTAAAATAAGATTTTTCCAATGAAAAATAAGCACTTGTCTCAGTTTCAACGTAACATCTTCGTGCACTCAGCCGTTTCTTCAGGTTTCGGGATTAAAAAGTAATCTCTGGGAGGCAAATCCGGCGAATATGGCGGAAGTGGAAGCGAAGGTCATGCAGTTTTGCGGTAGCAATCACAGATATGCGTGAAAGCGCATTATCCTGATGAAAGAGGGCTTTCTTTATCGCAAGGTGTGGACGTTTAGTCTAAATATCACCCTTCAGTTGGTCCAGTAGTGAAGCGTAACACTACACGGGAATGGTTCTGCCCTTCTGGAGATAGTCTAAGACTACACACCATTAGAATCCTAGAAAACCGTAAGCATGATTTTTCCTGCAGATGGAACCGTTTTTGCTTTCTTTGGTGCACTTTCACCTGTTGTCACTCAACTATTTGGACGGCTCCTAAACGTCGGAGAATCTCGCTAGAACTGCGTTTAAGCAAATCTAAACACTCTTGCCAAATGCGTTTTTGGTCCATTGTAAACAAACGCGATTCTATCGAGCTTTCTCATACTCAAAACTTCGTTTAAAATATAGTGAACACGACCTGTCGCTCTTTGCAACTAGCCACTTCAATCGGTAACCATTGAGTGCGGCATTGTGAATTTTTGTAACAATAACTTCGGTCTTGGGAGTTTCGAGAAGCCTTGAGCGCTCATCAACCTGAATGGATGTGCAACCACACTTAAAAGTCGAAAACGAAAGGGAAGAATCCTTTAATGTGAAATCTATATCCTTTTGTATTTCCGTTGAGGTTAAACCCTTCGAAACGAAGTACTTTGTCTATTTTGTAGAAAATGTTAACACTAATTTGTTTACACGATCGTCACAAACAAGTGACTACACTTATTTGTCTGGATCTTTACACGGCGTCATCTAAGTATGATACTTAACAACTATCGTAGTAATTTGGCCATCTTCACGACAACTCTGTGTCAGGCCGAACTTTTAGAACAGCCCTCGTATTTCATCTATTTGGACACCTATGTCTATAAATTGGTTAAGTTCTTCCTTTAACCCAAATAGTTTTCAAGTGATAAAATAAGTAAAATGGAGGGGAAAACCGCGAATAATACGTCACTTGCTTATTTCAACTTCATAACTTTTGCAAACTATTTTGATATAATATATTAATTTAATATTATCATACTATTACATATTAATGTTTATTAGTACCCGGTAACAATTTTAAAGAATAGTTTTCTTCTTAAATCACTTTTCAATGAGACCAGCTTAAGAATTAGGTATGTCTAATGTGCGGCAACAATAACAATCTGGCCGCTTCCGTGGTGTTTGCGGCAACTAATCCGAAGATACCGAGTTCCATGCCCTGCCAGATCAAGCTATTTGGATAAGTTTTATTTCGAAGTTTTTCTTTACCTTGAGAAATTAAACACCATATTCATTAAAGGTGCGAAGGACTCTGAGCTTATTTGCTTCATCACTAATTTATTTCATTCATCCCTATAGACTACATCTACAGTATTCCAGTTCATAATCTAGAAATACAGCAATAAGACAGATGCTGCCAAAGCTACAATAAATAAGCAATAAAATACATTAACGGTTCTTATTTCGTTTAAAATTTTTATCAGTATTTACAAGAGAGTTTCAAATAATAGCAATAAATTGGCATAATTTTATAAAATAAAAATTCCAGAGATTTCAAACTCCCGCGCAAATTCCTAGACTTTTAATTTGATTTATTTTTCGAATGCTCTTTAACATCTCAGGTCATCTGCGTCCCATTTAATTCCGGGCGTGAAACAGCCGATAAACTTTGCTCAGAGCCCTCTTCTTTCAGACTTGAGGTTCCTTTACGGGCCGTAAATCTACGACATGGGACCCACGACTTTACTTAGCTTCCGAAGTAAGGCATACTTAGGATTTTTACGCCCGAAAAAAATTGAACGCGCAATCTTGAGTCTACATAGCAAGTATGGTTACCATTAGACGCCAGGACCGATATTCCTAGAGTAGGTGCTAATGGCTAATATATATATATATATAAAATGACGGTGCTCTTAATGAAATTTAAAGAGAGTTTAGAAATAAGCAAACATCAAACTGAAATGAGCAGCTCTGTGTCGCAATTGAGGAGGCGGTTCAGGGTCACGTCTTTATTTATGAAAACTGGCTTTTTTTTTTTTTTTTTTTTTTAGAAGTTCTGACCGTAAAACCGAATTTCAGCTTCCGGTGCATACGTACTACTATCACGGAGTTTCTCGTGTATCGCAAAGTTGTTGTTCGCATGTATTGTCAAAACAAATGAAACCTGGATATACCACTACGAGTCCGAAAGTAAGATGGCAAATAAAGAATGGCGATACACAAGCTCAAGTCTTAACTCTCCGCCCGAATCTACTCTGAGATACAAAAGGACACATTTTGAAGCACTGTCGGTACAACAGTGAATAATGCACGATGTTGCAGTAGGCAGCAAAGAGAACAATCGCAGGGGACTCTTGTCTAACGGCGTTCTTCTTTCATGAAAGCCTAGCCGTGCATGCCCGCTGAAACATTTGACACTATTAGTACACTGATATTTCAGATCTTACAGCACCGTCCATACAGCCCTGATTTTGCTATCTCAGAATATCAAGTATTGGCTGTAAGGAATGCTTTGGGAGGAGAATGAGTTTGTTTTTTGTTTGTTTGTTTTTTTTTTGAGTAGTGTTTAACGCCCGTTTTTACCACTGAGGCATCACAGGCGGTGGACACTGATGATACATGAGATGAAATTATATATTGGGAAAGGATTTACTTTTAAGGAAGGAAACGTTCCAGGCCTAAGTTTAGGGTACCTCCCCGGCATGTGCCATTTATGAGGACTGAGAAAAACTTGGAAAAAACCTCAGTTAGGGAGGACGGTCCTGGCGGGATTCGAACCCCAGACCTCCCGCACACGAGTTCGCGCCTTAACGACCTCGTGGCAGTCAATTTATGCAGTGTTTTACGTCTCGCCTTTCCCCATATCATGCTTGAACTTTCTGATCAGTTGTCTCCTTACAGCATTGCAAAAGTTCGAATCAACCTATTGACTCAATGCGAAACAAAAATAAACCAAATTCGAACCAAAACTCACGGCTTTAACTTAGCAAAAAACCAGACTAAATTGGTTATCTTGAACAAAATAATTCCTAAATTTAGCATAATAATGGGGGGTTTCGGAATATAAAGAAAGCATTAGCAATAGAATTCGGGTTATATTAACCAGAATGTGTTTTTCTGACAGAGTATCTGTTTAGTTGAGAAAGGAAAATTCCAGCTTCTTCTATACGATAAGATTGTGTACCTTTTTTAGGAGCCACCGGTTACTAAAACATTAGTTATCTAAATATAAAGATATAATAATAAATTTATGACTAGTTATAAAGATTACAAGAACATATTTATTGACAATTTCTTCTAACAAATAGAATTTTATAAACTACCCTGGATCGCATATTTGGGTTAACCCTTCGAGAGATTTAGATAATTTCCATCAAAGATACAATAAATTCTACCAATCAATCAATATTAATATGTTTCAAAACTGAAAACAGAATCTCCCGTTATAACTTTCTGATACTTTGACTAATTTCAGAATAATATTCTCATACTCCTATAAGACACAAATATACTAATGTTATAATAACTTATCTTAAGGCAACAGAATCAGAATTTGTCTTGGATCAGAAATCCTTTTACTCTTAATGATGTTTTCTTCTGTTAAAGCACGAAATCCAAAAAGTGCTTTTAAATATGGATAGCGAAATGAAAGGTTCTTCTGTAGTCATATGCACAATAAAGTTATAGAAACTCAGATTTAAAAGAGCGAAAAGGGTGAAAAATTAAATTGAGGCGGACATTTAATTCAGGGTTGAACTTTTCGAAATATTTAAGATGATGTAAGAATATGCATTGATACGAACTTTGTATCCATAAGCATAGTATCACAAAAGGAGCCAAATATGAGAAAGAGAAATGTGAAATTCCCTTGTGTAGAAGTTATTAAAGGAATAAAGATTTAAACAACACAAATTTAAATTGTTTTACTCATAATGCACAATATAAAGTTCCCTAATTTATTTTATATTTCAGAGGAAACGGTAAAAATTGCTAAATATTTCTATATACTAGTGTAGGTGCATAAGTTTCGGGCCTCGTATAAGGATTATCGCCTTCATAAAATTCTTATCTGCTGTCATACCTTATCTGTTAAGTAAATAATTGCACCTGTTCGTCTGTGTTCAGTTGTTCACATACAGTAGCATAAAAAAGGCTATGTGTAGAAGATTGTGACATATTCAAAGTAGAAATTCAAGCAGTTATTAAGTTCTTCACAAAAGAAAAGTTATTAAGTTCTTCACAAAAGAAAGACTTGCTCCAAATGAAATTAAACGGCAATTGGATGGTGTGTATGGGGAAATATCCCCCTCATATGCTACCGTAAAAGAATTGGCCAAACTTTTTCGAACGGGTCCAGAAAGCATTGAAGAAGAAGAGCGAGCAGGTCTGCCCTTGGAGGTGCTCATTCCTGAAAACATTACTCTTGTGGAAGGATAAATTATGGAAGATCGGCGGCTGTAAGCTACAGAAATAACAGAAAGATTGGACCTTTCAAAAACAACATTTCTTCAAATTATTCATGAACGTTTAAACATGAATAAGGTTAGTGCAAGATGAGTGCCTAGTCTTCTTTCCTCAGTCCAAAACTAGCAACGAGTCATCTGTTGTCAGGAATTTTTGGAGCTCTGACGTGGTAACGAGAGAGAAGTTCTGCAAACCATTATCACAGGAGATGAAACTATGGTCCTCTAATATGATCCCTTGTCCAAAAGAGAATCGGTGGAGTGGCACGCGTAAATCTGGCGAAGCACCGTCTATAAAGGCCAAGGTCACTCAGCCAACCAAGAAGAACATGGCCACAATCTTTTGGCACCTCTTCATTGACTTCAAGGAGAGGAACACCACAGTAATTTGGGAGTACTATGCTGGCCTACTGCACAGACTACGTGCTTCCATCAAAGAGAAAAGGCGAGGAAAGCTGAGTGGTGGTGTGCGCCTTCTTCACGACAACGCGCCTGTGCACACAGCCCTTGTTGCAAAGGAAACTGTAAAAAAATGTGGCTTCAAGAAGATCGATTATCCACCCTACAGCCCAGATCTAGCTCTCAGTGACTATTTCCTCTTCTCAAAACTCAAGAAGGACCTTCGAGAAAGGACATTTAAGGGTGACGAAGAAGTGATGGATGTTGTTTATGCCCATTTTGTAGACAAGACTTTGGGGGGGGGGGAATTGAAATGTTAATTCAAAGATGTGAGAAGTGTATTAAAATAAAGGGTAACAATATTGAAAAGGGAAATATAGTTTTTGTATTTATAATACCTAGAAAATGGTTAAGCTGAAAACATCTAATCTACCCTCGTACTAATTTCATATTAAAATAAAAAACAATGTTAAAATGAGAAGCATGCATTCAAATTAGATTAGTTAACCGTGCAAAATAAGAAATAAGGTTTTCACTAATCTATCAGAAGAATAATTATATACATATATGTTGGACACGCTTATAGTTTTATGCAATGTTTCGAAAATACTTTTCAGAAACCAATTTCAATTTAAAAAAAAAAAAACGCTCTAAAAGTTTATGACGTTTAGTATTTATAGACAGAACTAGAACATTTTCGCTCTCAACGTCATATTAAATTACTTAAGACGGGATATAGTTGGCTAGTTGCTTAAGCTACAGTATATTTATCCTCGGTTTATTTAGAAGAGACTCTGAAGAAATATATATATAAATTATATAAATATAAATATATATAAATTATATATATATATAATTTATATATAATTATAATATTATGCGATATATTTGTATACATTTTAGGCTATTAAGGAAATTGATTATATAAAAGTATAGGTTACTCCATTGTATGTATTAGATAAAGGAGTGTCTGTGTGATATTTTATATTAATAGTGGTGTTATTTGACTTCTTCTCCCTCTCACCTACTTACTTTCTTTCTTAACTTACAAAGAAAGATTAACTTTGTCTCTCACTTGTAACTTTTATCTTTTCCTCACCTGCAGTCGAATGCAAATCCTCAACGTGCTATCCGATTCTTTGAGAGAACTTAGAACTCCAGTTGTATGTACGAGTCCCAAGCGAGTTGGCTCAGAGGCAAAATATGAGACTCCGAATTCCGAAGGTTCCGAGAAACTTAATTAGAAATGATTCCATTCCTTAGCCGCAAAAGACAAATGCCAGATTGATATATTTCTGAATCAGCTTTCAAATATCAACTTAGAATAAAACAAGTAACAAACAAAATGGTGTAGGAAGATGGTAAATGACATAGGAAGCGAGTAAGCAGTAAAATAATGAAGGCATGCGATAAAAGATGGCTAAGTAACAAGACACTGAATATTAAATTGTTTTACAAGTAATCAGAAAGAAACAGATATGGGGATAATGGAAATATAGTGATAATAAATAACAGTTTTAAGCCACAGGCGAGTTTTGCAATTTTCCTTTCCATTTTTGATACAAGTTAATGACGTAATGTTACCTTGCAGTAACATAAATTTAGAGCTAAACCGCTTTTAAAGACTTTCCTGTAGTTAAGAAACTTGCTTTAACTGAAAGTGCCCGATATTTCAACTAGCATTCCTTCTAATAACAGCAACTTTAGTTTCCTGTGCTTATTTATGATTAAAGGGGATACAGCATAAAAATGATAGCATTGAGCGCTAGTTAAGAATAGAGATCCATTATGTTTGTTATTCAATTATTTGCAATGTGCCAAAGATTTGCATTTCCTTTTTACGGTTTATCCTGTTTTCCCAGTTGCACGTCTTATCTCAAGCTTTTTATTCTTGGGTCTCACTTTCTCTCGTTTCTTCCAAATGGAATCCATTCTGCGACCTTCTTTGCTAAATCTTTGTTCTGCCATAAATGTTATATATCCACAATATTCTATTTGCCGTGTTTTGTGTATCTAACAAAGAATGTTACTCATTTATTTCTTGCCTAATTATCGCGTTTATCATTCTATTCATTGTTAATTTCTCGCAAACCATCTCAAGAAATATGTTTCCATTACTTATATCTCCGCCATGGGTGGCCGAGGTCGTTAAGGCGTCGACTCGTGAACGGCGGTCTGGGGTTCGAATTCCACCAGGACCGTCCTTCATGACTGAGGTTTTTTCCGCGTTTTCCTCAGTCCTCATAAATGGCAAATGCCGGGGAGGGGGTTACCCTAAACTAAGGCTTGGATCGTTTCCTTCCTTAAAATAGTATCCTTTCGCATTTTTATCATTTCATCTCATGTATCCACCCCCTGTGATGCCTAAGTAGTAAAAACAGCCGCTAAACGCTATAAAATTCCTTATATTTTCACTTAACTCATAAATTACATATTATAAGTTATAGTACTATAACTAAAATACAGATAGTGCCAAAAATGTATACACACTTCAAGCAAGGAAAAAACTGTGTTAACATAACAAAACTGAACTCACACAAACAGAAAATGATAAGCACTAGTCATCTTAGACTTTTACAGTTACGACAGTTGCTCAAAATGGCCACCATTGGCGTCGATACACTTCTGAGTACGTTGAACTTCTGATTGAGCAACGTTTGCGAAAGCGTCCTCAGCGATTGCAGCACATGCCGTTTCAATTTCTTCCCGAAGTGCTGTCAGTGTAGCTGATTTTCTACGGTATACAACATCCTTAAGAGTTGGAGTTAGATGCGGAGAACACCATGGAAACTCAATCGAACCTTTTCGTTCTATCTAGTACCTTGGAAGATTGTCATTAAAGTTTGCACGGGCATCTCGGTGGTAATGTGGCGGTGCACTATCCTCTTGGAAGTAAAATTCCTCATTTCCATAGAGTGTATGAATGGCGGGTAAGGCGGATGTGCGTATCATGTTCCTTGATTTACCTGTTACCTAGCAACGCTATCATAACGTAATGTGAGTCGCATCTGTTTACAGAACATCATACTACACGTTATTGTTGTTTTTCGGTCTAACTTAGAAGTGTGTTAAATTGATGTCTACTGTGAAAGTGTGTATACATTTTTGGCACCCTCGGTATAAACATGTTTTGGAAATGTTCCAGTGTGTTTTAAACTTGTCTTATTAGTAATATGGAAGGGTGAAGTTCGATTTTTCATGGAATTCACAGAGAATTTGATACGAAAAGTAGCAACTTCCGGTATAAGATTACTATTGTATTTGACGATGCGCCGACTATTAACTCCTGAGTGGCATGATCTATACCTATACATAACTGGACAAACAAGGGCTTCCGGGTTCCTGTGTATTCTTTCATTCTACTGTATTAAAGACCTTAACATATTCTATATAGAATACGCAATTTCTGTCTCCAGCACTGCAGTTTTATTTATTACACTTTACTTAATGCATCCAAACGTTTTATAATCCTTTAATTTAGAATAATAAAATTTCAACCAAGAATCTTGAGCTTTACAATGCTGACACTCAAAGAAAAAAAGCAAAAGTTAAATAATCGTAACGTTACTTTATTGGGCTTGAAGTTGATGAGACCTGCTAGTAAAGTTAATCAATTAAATTGCATTATCTTAGTCTCAGTACCTGGTGCCATGGATTATAAAATAATATGAAATAAATATACCAACCCAGAAACTACAGGTAAGGTTTAATAACATCTAAAGCATTAGAAAATTGATATAATAATTACATTAACATTTTTAAGCATATAGGAGACAAAATAAAATATATATTTAAGGCAGCGACCAAAGTAGCATCTGAGTGAGTTTTCTTTGTTTATTCCTGTACCCCACTCCAATTTCTTTATCATAATTATCATTTATTCTTTTAACATAGCCTAGTACTATAATTAGTAAGTGGACACCATAAGCGTTATTTATATCCTGCAGAATCGAATTCACATCAATATTTTCCACAGAAAGTTTCATCGAATTACGAATAGCGCTGTGAATTAGTTGTTAATTAAGTTCTCCGTTCATTTACAGTAACATTTTGAATGTATATTGTTTCCTTAGTATTTTATAAAACAATGCTTTTCACTAATAACTACTAACTGATTTTGGGCAGGCTACTCAAGATGCTTGCTTTCCTTGTCTACACATTTCTTGGAACATTGCCTCTGAGTTAAAAATCACAAAGAGACAAATGGTTAATAATAGCATCCGCATGCTCTTTCTTATAATAGGTAAGTATTTTTAAATAATTTGGTTTCATAAAGTGTTAAGAAAAAAGTTTACGATCAGGGCATTAACGCTAAGGGGGTCTTAATAGACAAGCTATCCGCTAGCCAATAGCGAAAGTAGCGCCGCCACCTGTACCACCTACTTTCGCAATCTGCCTGATAGATGACTTTAGTTGCGCACTTACCTGCTACTGCCTAGGCAGAAATCTTGGCACTTAAGAACAGCCAAAAAGGGCATCTTGTCTATTTAATGGACCCCGATAACAGAACAATGTAACGATCCCGACTATAGCAATGCAGTAATCTTTTGTTTCAATTGGCTCTTGTATAAATGCTAGGTGTAGATTGCATAAATATGTGAAATTCACGTATATCCGGTTTAACTTATCATATCGTAAGAAAATAATCTTAATATTACTTCTTTAATGCGTTTTATTTTCATATTCCGTTAAATCCGCAATACTGTTCCTTTATTAACTCATCTTATATTCGTCAGTTAATTTTCTACACCTTCTCCTACCTTGCAAATGTTTATTTCTCCTCTGCTGCTTTAATGCGCCATCTGCGTATACCATTATTCCTCATCAGAGCGGTTCTGTACATCAGTTTCTTAAATTCATCCACTATTTTTAAAAGTCGTCGACGGTTATATAATATTATTATAGGGAGAAATAAGGGAATTTCTTCGCGCCCACATATTCAAGTGAGCCCTGCGAATGAAACTTGCAGAGTGAAAATCGTTAACTTAATCCTAACCTAGGGATTACAATTTAAGCTGGTTTCTGGTTCGTACAAATGCTAGCATTCATGTAAACCCAACAGTCTTAAAATGTAAACTCTAGATTTGGATTAAGTTTTTCGAGGCTCCATCTAATTAAGGTGCCATCTTACGTTAGGTTAGGTTAGGTTAGATGTTCACTGAGTTTGCGATAACAAGATATCCGACACAACCAGTCTTTTTTGCACCTTTTCACCTGAACTGCAATTTAGTACATTTCTTTCTGTGGCAACTACAGTGACGTCACTACCATCCTCGCCATTCAAATCCATTTTTCCTTCCTGCTGCCGAAATCTGCTATAAATTAAATCGCCTTTTTCGGGTTTGAGTGGTTGGGTTAATAACTTCCGTTGAGGTCTTATCTTCCCCTGATGACTTCTGCTACCATTACATATTAGTTTTGAAACTTTCCATTCACCTTTTAATACTACTGGGTGACCGCGGATGTTTACCGAATTTTTCAGTTCCTGTATCATTTTGAAATATATTACGCTCTCTCTATGCTTATTTGTATGCAACCACTCGTCCAGCTTTAAAAAGTTTTGCTTTTTCAAAACTAAGTGTTGATTTTGCATTGTAAAAGGTTCAAATAAGCAGGTCATTTCCCTTTTAACTTATAATTTATTTAGACATATAGGATTATCCTAAACTAAGCTTCCAGTTTGAAATAACCGTTTCTTTCATTTATATTAATGTGATCCCATATACTCGTATTTTTAGAGAGGATCATGTTTTTCATATACATTTGATTAACTGTATAACACTTGTATCAATAACTGTGGTTTAGAATATTGACAGAAATTTTTGCTTTTGCGAGTTTATATTGGCTTAAATTAGTGCTATTAAGAAATGATTCTGCTCTGTTGGTGAACAAATTTGAGGAAACTCTTGCAGTTACTGATAAAAAGCGACCTGGTAGACCTAAATTATAGAAAACGAAGTGAATACAGTTCTTTTTACAAGAATTTCAAAAAGTTCCTTAAAGTCTCCAATAATATTTGACGTGCTAATAAATTTTGAAAAGCATTGAGTCATATGAGTGTGGCTAATTCTGAGCAGATCGTTTCGGCTTTATTCCTAAAAGTTAAAGGGTGTTTGGAATTCAAACAAGACGAGCAGATTTACTTTCACTTTGCAAATGTTAGCAGAAATTCGGGATAATGCTTAATTGCTAGACATAATCTTACAGACAGATGAATTACGTCTCTATTTTTTTTATTGTGTTTAACGCCCGTTTATACCACTGAGGTAGCAGTGGACACTGATGATATATGAGATGAAATGATAAATTGGGAAAGGATGTTTTTAAGGAAGGAAACGTTCCAGTATTAAGTTTAGGATACCTGTCCGGCATTTGTATTTTATGAGGACTGTGGAAAACCTTGAAAAAAGCTCTATCAAGGAGTACGGTCCTGGTGGGAATCGAACCCCATGATCTCCCGCTCACGAGCCTGTGCCTTAACGATCTGGCCATCCATTGCTGTTTTTTTATAGAATTAAATGGAGGTGTTAGAACTCACAATTGTAGGATATGGGCGGAAAATATTCCAAACATAATTGCCAGCAAAGATTGCATGATATCAGCTTTACTGTCTGGTATGGTTTTATGTCACATTTCATATTAAGACCTTATTTCTATAAATATATGCAAAATGAACAAACGAAAACAGTAACAGGTAGGGAATGTTCGAAGTTGGCAATACTTTGTAATACCAGTATTACAGAATAATGATATTGATGCAATATGACACTGCAACTTGCATACACAACACCTTAAAAACTCATATTAAGCATAGGATCAGTAGGCGTTGTTGGAAGAGCTGGTTCGTTTCCTGTGTCACTAGATATGAATCCAGGTGACTAGTGATTATAGAGCTACCTTAAAGAATGGGTGAGAAACTGAAACAGTTGATATCATTGAACATGCACTTGACATTGTTGTTTAAAGCATAGAAGAAGAAAAAGTTCTTATAGAGCTACACAAGGGGGTCATGCGTAACTTTCTTTGTTTACTGTTATTATAATAAATCCCCATTTCTTCACGAAAAATTTTGTGTTTTTATTTTGGCAGAATGTCAATATTTTCCAAAGTTATGGATATTTGAAACTGGACAGTGACTTTAAAATAATCTATTACATTTTAATCTCAAGTTTATTCCATTTGGTGTTTAAATTGTTACACATTTTGCAAGATAGATGTGCGTAATTATCATCAAGAGAAAAAAGCTATATATGTCTCTATATAGAATTTTTAGTAACTTGCGAGTATATACAACTAAAGTTACCACGACCGTTTACTAGAGCTGAAAAAAAAATTCAATTCAATTTCAAGTAGTAAAAATATAATTTAATATTTTTAATGCAGGGGATTTTTTCTCTAATTTTGCTATTAACAACAACAAAAGAAACATTTAAGTTTAAATGAATCCTAAATTAGTTTCTCAATGCAATGTCTTAAGATGAGGAACAAACGGATTATTGATTTTGTAACTTACGTATGTTGCAAATCAATACCAAAACTTACGTGAAACTAAAACTCGTACAATATATCGCAAAGGCACGCGCTCGTGGAGGTCTGTATTTCGAATTCTAGGACGTCCTATCTTTCTGAATATTTAATATATATTTTGAGGGTGCCAAAAAATGTATACACACTTTCACAATAGACAACAATTTAGTATTAAGTGTCGAGATTCGTAGCACATTAATTAGTGCTGATAAAATAGTTAGGAAGTTCATAGTGAGTGCAGAAGTGGCACATATGGCACAAGAAATTCTCTAAGGACTAATGGTGGCACATTATATATTTCAAACTTGGACCGAAAAACAACAGTAATGTGTAATATGATGTTCTGTAAACAGATATGACTCACATACATTATGATAGCGTTGCTACGTGACAGGTAAATCAACAATGAACAAATGAAACCAAGATTACCGTATGATGTTCTGTAAACAGATGTGACTGGCATTCCGTTATGCTAGCGTTGCTACGTGACGGGTAAATCAACAATGAACAAATGAAACCAAGATTACCGTATGATGTTCTATAAATAGATGTGACTTACATTACGTTATGATAGCGTTGCTACAACAATGTGGAGCCAAGATTATCATTTGAACAACGGAAAGCAATTTTGAAGTGATATTGGAAAACCGAGAATATTGTTGAACTTCAAAGGCAATGGAGACGTGTGTACAGAACAGAACGTCAACGCGAGTAACAATTGCACGCATTTGAGACTCGTGGTACCGTATGCGATGTTCACAAGGGCAGATATGGGAGATCTAGCACAGCAATAAGCCCCGCGTCGTTGTCTATGGTTTTGGAACGTTTTGAGCACTCACCGCAGAAATCTACAAAGCAATGTGCACGTGAGACTGGGATTAGCAGAACCAGCAGCGTACGTCGTATTATTAAAACAGCAACGTTGAAAGTTTTCATCCCAAGACTTTTGCATGCATTAAATGAAAATGACTCTGATCGGAGAATGCAGTACTGTGACACTTTCGCAAACGTTGCTGAATCAGTAGTTCAACGTGCTCAGAAGCGTACCGAAGCCGACGGTGAACATTTTGAGCAACTGTTGTAACTGTTAAAGTCTAAGATGATTAGTGCTCATCAGTTTCTGTTTGTATGAATTCAGTTTTGTTATGTTAACACAGTTTTTTTTTTCTTTGCTTGAAGTGTGTGAACATTTTTTGTCACTCTCTGTATGTTATACAAATGACGGGGAGTCACTCTAAACTTAAGCATTCAGACTACCTTCCCACTTCCTTTCTAAAACTCATTCCGTGTTTCTCACTTTATCTAATGTATCATTGGTGACCATTAATGTTAAAACGAGCGTTAAACACTATTTAAAAACCCGTAGGTATATACACACATATTGATTTCGTTCCTTGCTAATATTGTACTCAAAAACTTAAAAACTATGTTTAATACGGTAACGTTGGTAAGGAAATGCGCCATGCACAAACTGTAAATATACTTCAGAGTGATTATGATTAATTCTGACCACATTACGCAGAATACGTTCATTGTGTCTGTGTGTGATGTTCATAAATATCGGAATATCAAATCTCAAGGATAAATTATTATGATTAATATAGAATTGGCCAAAGTAGCCTTTTTATTCTCAGACAGCTTTAATAACCGTAACTATAGTGTACTTGAGTCCATTATCCTCGAATGCCAAAAGTTACCTGTTATATGCATTTACGAATGGAAAAAAAATTCATTAAGGATAAAAAGAAAAAAAACTCGCATAAAATTTATTCTAGCAGAACCCAAAACAAATAGATCTACAATTTAAAATTAATAAAAATAATTTAATTATATACTTATCACATCAATGATAATTTTTATATAATATTTCATTGAAAATATGTATTAATTAAAATTATAATCAAAAAACCACCTGTCATTAAACTGCAAATTAAAGTTCAGCAAATATCGATAATAAATTATTCCCATTATTGATATTAATGGACTATTGATATCGATTAGTCTTTATCGATTAAATATCGACATTGCTAAGCTCGCCTGCCGTATATAACGGACCAGGCTCGGTGCCAGATAAGACCTTGAGGAAAAGTTTGGTCGAGTAACAGAGAGACGCGATAATTGACGGCGGTGATGTCCGTGAGATTGGACAGTGGTGTGCGACAACCAGGGTAGCTTTCCCTTTCTCCCATAGCGAGCTTTCCTCTCATCTTCCCCCCACACCCTTTCACATCCAGTCTCTATCCTTTCTAAAATCCAATCGTCCTTCCTCCCTCTGCACCGCTCCCACCCTCTCGTCTCTAACGTAAAGGAAAGTCCGGAGGCGTCAACTCCAAGAGCGTACTGATCAATATTCGATTTTTGAAATATCAGCCCTTCCTCTTTCCCCGCCATCCGGGGCGGGTTGGACGGGGAGATACCGAGCTTCGGCATTCCTGGCAAGGAAGCCCATTGCCTGTGTGTGTGTGTGTTCTCCCAACTTCACTGTGTCGTTGCCCACTCCTTTTTCAGACATTATTTATAAGTTTAAATATTAATTATGGCACTGATAAGAATTCCAATATAAACCTGAAGTCTAAGTAAGACATTGTTCGAAAATAATCAGGTGAAAGCGAGGAAATTTCTGAAACAACATGAATACCTCAGACTGAGTCGACAAATCTAAAGACTTTTTGTAGAATGAGGAATATGTTAAATGTATAAGTAGAAAAACGAGAGCATTTTTAAAAAGTTATACACAACATAAAAATATATTATTTTACAAAATGTGTTTGCAGGCCTCCAAATTAGTAGTCCAAATTTGGATACGCCTTATATTTCAGTGAGTATGGTTTCCATACTGATGTATCTAAATCGCAAGAAACTCTTCTTTTAATTTTAGTACTCGTAACAAGTCATATAGACGATCTCGTGGTAGAAGTGCAAGCTGCAAATTTTATGTAAGGTATTAGATAAAGTTTATGATTATTTCTCAAGTTGTTTATGGCTGCCCCAGTGTTGCACCTTCGTGTTGCTTTCTGTCCCTCATTATTCCATCCTGTGTTAATACGCAATGGTTAAATGCAGCGGCATATACCGTGCCTTCATTCCGATAAGCAATTGTAGTTTGTATACCCTAGTGTAAACCGGTTGACCTTGTCGTGTTTATTATGACAACTGTTTCCGTTGTATTTCTGTAGGAAGTGTGTGTTAAACTTCCTTCTGTATGTTTGTGAGATATAAACTTGAGCGAAGAAATTTGATTTATGATTGTTATGTTCAAAAGAAATCCTACTAGTACTGTAAGAGAAAATGATAAATTTCCAGAAATAACATCTTCGTCTTCACTTTCCAGATTGGTGAACAACTTTCGAACCCATTTCGTTTTAATTGACATGAAACCCAGACCAAAAACCAGATTTCCATAGAAGAAACTTGATGAAATAGACTATCGATTAGAAATTCTTCCCAAAAGTGTTTAATACGATGAGGCCGGCAAGTTGGTGTATCTGTCAACTGTGCGTATAAAGTCACTCAGCTGTTCTATCCTCATTCATATACCTGAAATAAAAACCTTGAAGGAGCTGAAATAAAAAATATTGGGGATGACAGGATGTGTCAATCAGACATGATCCACAATGGAGGGCCAGAACTTCGAGCATCTACTATGTTGGGAGTACAATCTCTTACTCACAATATTTAACGAAAGAAACAAAATAGGCGCCCTTAGTTCCAATGGCACGATGTGATTTCCCTCGACAAGTGACAAGTCCGTTTCTTCCTGTCTGCCATATCAACCTCCAATTTCTTTGGGAATGAGGTTTCTGTAGCTGATGGTATTTGGCTCATCCCTATTGGCATTATGGACAATTGACATTCGTCTGTTGCTAAATGACTTGAAAAGGTTCAGCATTCATAGTGCAAATGTATAATTATTACAATATACTCACTACGTTCGTGAATTTATCGGCAAACTCAGACCCCCTTGTGACATTACTTGTGATAATTGTACGGAGGGGTCAAGAGAACATTCTGTAGATGAAAGGCCTGGTTGTTTTTTAAAGGTATGGATTGTTAATTCACGGGAATTATGTTGAAAAAGTATTTTTGATTTCTGTACGCTCAAAAAGTTTTCAAACTTATATAATACTGCGTCTGGCATAGTTTGCTAGATTGTAAAACTAATATAAAAATGACACTTTACGCTGGTGAAAGATTCTGCTCATAATTACTGAAGAAAGAAGAAGGAATCCATATTTGCTTGTACAGGGGTGTTTCCATCTACATTCTTGAGAATGGGCACTTGTTTACATATGACGAGTGAGTCTAGTATGCTTTAATAGTTAATTTGTATTCTGTCTGACTCGTTTTACCAACCGAGTGAATATTCTATTACCCTTCTTTCCTTTTGTCAACCACAGCCTTAGAACATCCTAGATTCTTCATCCAATGCAGCAGCCCAAAAGGTATGTTCTAAAAGTTCTCGGCCTTTCACAGAGATATCGTGAAGATGGCTAAATTATTATGATAGTTGTCAAGTATCGTTCTTTAAATGACGCGCTGTAAAATTTCACACTTTTGTGTGACAATCGTGTAAACAAACTAGTGTTAACATTTTATATAAAATTAATAAAACTGAAATAAGAATTGTAATGAAGTATTTCGTTTTGCAGGGTTTAAACCCAACAGAAATACAAAGACGCACATTAAAGGAATTCTTCCCTTTAGTTTTCGACGGTTAAAAAGTGGGCTGATGAAAATTTAACTGTAGTATAACATCCATTCAAGATGATGAGCGCTGGGGCGTCCCAAAACTTCTACCACCGACGATATTGTGACCAAAATGATCGCGAGTTGACTGACATTGCAAAGACCTTGATAGGCCATGTCCACGAGATTTTACACGAAGTTTTGGATATGAGAAAGCAGGGTGCCGCGTTTGTTAACAATGGACAAAAAACGCATTCGATTGAACATTTCGCAAGAGTGTTTAGATTTGTTTAAGTGCAATTCCAGTGAGCTTTTTTGATTTTACATTACAGTATATAAAACATAGATGCTTCACTGCACGCCAGAGACGAAGGAACAGTTCAAGCAATGAGTGGGAACAGGTGAAAGTGCACCAAAAAGCAAGAATAGTTCCATCTGCAGGAAAAAATAACTGGGATCTCACGGTATGGTGCTCATAGATTACTTTCAGGAGGGCAGAACCATCACCGGGGAGTATCACGTTTCAATATTGATTCAATTGAAGGATTCTATTGAGGCTAAACGTTCACAACTTGCGAAAATAAAAGTTCTCTTTCATCACGACATTGTGCCTTCACACACATCTGGGATTGAGGCTGCAAAACTGCATGAGCTTCCAAGTGCCTCCACATCCGCCATATTTGTTGGAGCTCACTTTCAGCGATTACTTTTTGTTCCCAAACCTGCAGAAATGGCTGAGTGAACCAAAGATTCACGTCAAATGATGAGCTGAGATAGTTACTTATTTTTCACAGTTGGATAAATTTATTTTACTGCGAGTATTACAAAGTTGGAATAACGTTTGACTAAATATAATGGTTTACAAGATGTTGAAAAATAACAAAAAAAAAAAAACAATTTCTGTTAAATCTTTGTTTTCCTGGTCAGGCCGAGAATTTTTAAACAGCCCTTCGTATGTTGCCAAAACCACCTGAGCTGAAATACATAAATGTATCGTGTGTCATTTCATCCTCATCTCTAGCTTGCTTTCTCTCTGCCCCATTAATAGCTGCGAGTATCAAGTGTAGATTTGGCAAATTGGCTTGTTGCGCGTTGAAGTAGGAGTTAAATGCTGAAGCCCAGCAGTAATGTAGCAATATACTGACTTGTGTTATAGAGTGCGGGATAAACGTTAATAACGTCGCCCCGTTCCACCGAGTTCCCAGTGTCTATTGTTATAGTTTTTGTCCTAACCGTAGAACATTGAAACTTCTCCAACGTATTTTTAATAGTGCTTAACGCCCGTTTTTACTACTGAGGCACCATAGGCGGTGAACACTGATGATACATGAAATGCAATGCTATATTGGGAAAGGATATTTTTTTAATGAAGGAATCGTTCCAGGTGTAAGTTTAGGATACCTCTCCGGTACTTGTCATTTATAGGGACTGAGAAAAAACCTCAATCAGGGAGGATGGTCCTGGGAATCTTACTTAAGGCCTCCCGCTCACAAGCCCGCGCTTTAACAACCACTGCCATCCTCGGCGGTTCATTCTACAACGTTGCCACTATTATTTTCCTATATTAAAGATTGAACAGAAACTAGGACTGTATGGTGTTCCTCATACTATGTGCGAAGAAAGCCTGGAGGCACATTCTGGTGGAAGCATTTAGAGCACTTACCGTGACAATTTCTGAATTCCAACAGAAGTCTAAACACCTGCCAGAATATTTCGAGAATATTTCTACCGAAGACCCGACAAAGAAGATTATTGTCTTTAGAGAAAAGAGGGGAGTTGGGGAGACGGGTGAGTAAAGGGAAAGTGGGGCTCATGAGTAAGGGTTTTATGCATGCTTTATATATTTATATACCATATGCGAGAGTAGGTCCATAAAAATTATACTCTTCACAATTAAATTTGATATCATACCTTATCTGTTAAATAAACAATTGCAGCTGTAACTTCCACTTCTCTGTGTTCAGTTGTTCAGATATAGTTGCATAAAGAAGGCTATGTGTACAAGATTGTGACATGTTCAAAATGGAGTTTCGAGCTGTTATTAAGTCCTTCACAATAGAAGGACTTAGTCCAAATGAAATTAAACAGTGATTGGACGGTGTATATGGGGAAGCATCCGCCTCGTATTCTATCGTAAAAGAATGAGCCAAACTTTTTCGAATGGGCCGAGAAAGCATTGAAGAAGAAAAGCGTGCAGGTCGGTCCTTGGAGGTGCTCACTCCTGAAAACATCGCTCTTGTAGAAGAAGAAATTATGGAAGGCCGAAGTTACAGAAATAGCACCATGGTTGGGCCTTTCTAAAACTACAGTCCTTCGCATTATTCATGAACATTTAAACATGAATAAGATTAGTGCCTAGACTTCTTTCCTCAGTCCAAAAGCAGCAATAAGACATCTGTTGTCAGGCATTTTTGGAGCTCTGCCGTGGCAACGAGAGAGAAGTTTTGCAAGCCATTGTTACAGGAGATGAAACTATGGTCCTTTACTATGCTCCCCTGTCCAAAAGAGAATCAGTGGATTAGCGATGCACCCCTTCCAAAGGCCAAGGTCACTCAATCAACCAAGAGAATCATGACCACAATATTTTGGGACTAAGAAATGATGCTCTTCATCGACTTTAAGGAGAGGAACAACACAGTAAATGGGGAGAACTATGCTGGCCTACTGTACAGACTATGTGCTTCCATCAAAGAGAAAAGGCGAGGAACGCTGAGTGGTGGTGTGCTTCTTCACGACAACGCGCAAAGGAAGCAAAGGAAGCTGTGAAGAAATGTGGCTCCACGGAGATAGATCATCCACCCTACAGATCAGATCTAGCTCCCAGTGAGTATTTTCTCTCACTCAAAACTCAAGAAGGACCTTCTAGGAAGGAAATTTAAGTGTGAGGAAGAAGTGGTGGATGCTGTTTATGACCATTTTGCTTCTGACTATTTGGGGGGGGGGTGGATTGAAATGTTAGTTTAGTGATATGAGAAGTCTATTGCAATAAATGGTAACTGTATTGAAAAGTGAAATATAGTTTTTGTGTTTATCATACCTAGAAAATGGTTAGGCCGGAAACTTATGGACCTGCCCTCGTATATATACTCTCTTAAGTTCGTTACAATATACTAGCTGGTGTTATGAAAACTACTGCTTTTTTATTTCCGTGCTTTTAGAGATGTGAAAAGCTACCTGGCAGCTTTCAGGGTGTTTTCAGAGGCAAGAATCTAATTAGTTACCTCCTTTCACTCAATGAATCATTCTCAAACACCGTTCTCTTTTAGGTTCGTGTAGTTTTTCAGCATTGTTGTGAATAGTAGGTCATATTTTTCCTTCCGATGAATTGCTCACAGCTTTCAAAAGTGACAAGCTAATCTTTTTCCTTCGTTTTCGCCTTAGAGTAAATGTAAACTTATCAGAGGAAGTTTTAATTTATTTGTTTATTTATTTGTTTGTTTGTTTTTTATGGACGCTTTTTAACATTTCAGGTCATCAGCGTCCCATCCAATTCAGCGCGTGAAACGGCCCACAATTTTTGCTCAGAGATCTCTTTTTTCAGGCTGGAAATTCTTTTACCTGCCGTAAATGTACGACACGGGACCCACGGCTTTACTTCGCTTCCGAAGGAAGCCATACTTAGGATTTTTACCCCCGAAAAAATCCACCTATCCTGGCCGACTTTGAATCCGCGGTCTTGGGTTTAGAAAGCAAGTATGATTACCACTACACCACGAAATTTCACTAGAAATCTCTTGGCATTGGCATTGTTCCCTGATGTGTCCTCTGTGTATGTTTTCATAATTTCTCTCACTTTATCTAAACTTCAATGGATCCCCGGTCACATAGGTATTCCAGGCTTGAAAAAGCCGATAATTTGGCAAAACAGGGAGCAACATCAGAACAGCTCTCAATACTAACCATGCTCAGAGCCGCCCAATCATGTATCGGTCACTTTCAGCAACTATACTTAGAACACTCTAAGGAACCAAAGCAGTGGAAAACGGTGGGGTCACTCGCTACTGAGGGATCAATCCCAAGATCATTAGAAAGATCTATAGCCGTTGCTTAGCTCTGCATTATGACAGGACATGACTATCTATCCGCACATGTTTGGCTGACGACATCTTTGTCCTCTTTGCCGAAAGGATTGAGAACGATCATCTATTCACTGTCCAAGGCTGTCCGTGTCCGTGTATCCTGCGCTACTGGGAGGCTCACGTCAAATGGATGGAACAGCCACGGACAGGCGTCGGCTAAATTAATAAATAAATTTTATCTAAAATTTGGAAAATCAATAAATAGCATTTTATTATTTCCCATGGTTACAAAGAGTATTTAAATCAGTCAAATATGTTTTATTAAGTTCATTACAAAAATTAATGTCTTACGTTGTCTGTTTATACAAGTAAATTGTCACATTTTGTTATATAAAAAATCTCATTTAACTTAGCATAATAAACGACATACCTACACACCAATTACAGTAAAGCTATTCTTCTGTAGTGTCGCGTTTGCGCAACACAGGTGTTGTAGCCTCGAGGAGAACTTTTTAGCAGCACAAGGCACACGATTCGTGATGCAAAGAACGCACAAAAAGTGTGATCTACTGTGACCGTATTGTGTTTTATACTCCTAAGGTTGGGAAGGGGGGGGGAAGGAGGGATGAGTCAGTATCCTAAGGGTAGAGGAAAGGTCAGCTGACCTTGCCCCCATAAAACTGTGGGGAGACCTCCCTGGGAGCCACGTTAGTCATTGTGTCATGTTTGCGGGCAGCCGGAATGTTCCGCCCCAGAGGCCATAACGCTTAGCTGCACCTCGGGCATTCCGCGCCACATGCTTGCTACCGCGTGCCATGCAATTACTCCTGTGTACAGCTATGTTAATGAGCAACGGGTTGGAAATCCTAAGCCCATCCCACCATTTCATCGCGTTAGGCACCTTTGAAACAGCAATTCCACTCACTTGTAAATTACTTTCATTTCACAGAATTTTTGAAAAAATTTAAATCGGCATTTATCATCTTTATAACTAGAAAACAAAAAAATAATAATTAATAAACTTCTGAGTTTATAGTTTGACTGCTCGGTTAGCTCATAATTTTATTTTAATTTTATGTAACTGTTTACATTTATCTTATCATGAGACCAGAAGATAATCCGATCAAAAAGCAGCATTAGGTTAAATGGAAGTGGGGCCGGATGGCCTTATGCATAACTATGGCTGAAGCAGGTTTGTGTTTGAAAGCATAAGCGGTATGTATGTGCTAAGCTATAAATAAATCTTATAATTGCATGTTTTACCTTCGAGCTGGTCTATGCGCTGCAATTAGTCACTGGTAAATTTCCGTTATTGTATTCTTTCACTCCTTTTCGTCTTTGTGCTGTTTGATTCTTGGCTCTGAAATGTATTGTAAAATAGAAATTGTTCATTTTGTAGCTTTACGGAGGGGAGAGGAACAGCCGCTCACTGTCATAGAGAAGTTTAATACTTAGAACCTTTTCAATGCTCAGACCTTACATCCAAATAAAAAGAGTTTGTAAATCAAATTCCAAATATTAGATGAACTCAAAAGAAGAAGAAGAAGAAGAAGAAGAAGAAGAAGAAGAAGAAGAAATAGTCAACCCGTATGAATATAAGTTGCATTGTGCAGTCAAAGGTGAACAATATTGACATATATTTGAAAAAAAATAACACTTTTAGACATGCTTAAGCTCATCCGTTTGGTCTCCATTCATATAAATGTACATTTACTGTTTGCCATTCCGCTTGGGCCAAATACCGCAATGAGCCCAGAAAAAATGATGGCAAGGTATTTTATTCCATTAGTTTAAAAAAAAACGGCGATTCTTGTTTAGCTGATAAGAACTATTTTCCATTCAACATCTGTTTCAGGCTTGAATACGGCAATTGTGTCAAATCGTATATTTATAAGATTATAGAAAACGTAATTAATTAATGAAAAATATTTCCTTAATATATACTGTTTTCTTTTTGACGTTTATTTTACAATTATTGATTTTATGTAACAGAAGCAATAACTAAATTCATGTGAACACACAAAGTAGATGACGGATGAAAGACTACTAAAGAGAGTAATAGAATGGATGAGCATACATAAAACCAATGACATCCGGAAACAGATGTACCAATGAAAGAGAGAGACATAGAAGAAATTGTGTACCAGACAGACGATAATGGAAGGGTAATTTTAATATTTTACCCATGGATTGTCAACTCTTCTCTTTGGAGCAAATTAATTCTGTTCAATATAAATATACATATATATCACATGTCATTGAGTTCTTATTTCTCAAATTTCCTGAGTCTGCATGGTACATTAGGTATAGAAGTACAATGTTTTATTTATTGCAGTCACTGGAATAAAAGTTTCCTCTAAGATAGTAAATATACATTAAAATAAATATACATAAATTATACTTAAAGGATAATAACCCTGATTTTAATTGTGTGAGTGTGTGGATTGTGTTTAACGCCCATTTTTACTACTGAGGCACCACAGGCGGTGGACACTGATGATACATGAGATGAAATGATAAATTGGGAAAGGATTTTTTTTTTTTTTTAAGGATGCTTTCCAGGCCTAAGTTTAGAGTACCTCCCCGACATTTGCCATTTATAAAGAATGACGAAAACATCTCAGCCAGGGAGGACGGTCGAACCCCAGACCTCCCGCTCACGAGTCCGTGCCGTAACGACTTCGGCACCCGTGGCGGTTGATTTTGATTGTGACTTAGTAAGCTTTAACCATTCTACCTTTAGTACTAGCTTTATCTGTTTCTATGGTTATATGAATATTTGTCCATAAATGAGTTTATGTATGTACCGAAATTGTTTTAGTCTCCTATCGCATCTGAGGGCGCAAGGTCACACCATAACAACAGACTATTCCTGCTCTGATGCCTGCATATGGATTGTCTGTCTCAGTTTGCTGTTACGAAATCTGTATAATTCAGACCCTTATGTCATTACCATTGTGTTAAGAAAATTTTACTGCAGTGTATTGTATTGAAAGATTACCACTAGAACAAAGAAAAAATAAAGTCTAAATGTATAAAACTCTCATATTATAGAATAACTTAAAAATATCAGTATATAAATTGGAAGAATTAAGAAAGAAGAAGCAATTTCATTAAAAGATACCAGAAATGTGAGACAGCAGATGGCAACACAGGTTGAAGATCGAATATGAGAGAGCATACTGTAGAAATGAAGCATTAAATAGCTAAGGTTGGAAGAGAACATGACGTGCGCATCCAAATTAAAAACAGGGATGGTAATTATAGAACTCAGCTACATTTGGATAGCGAGTCAGAGTAATAGAAAGAATGCATGGAGGAAGGTTAAGAATCGCTTGAGGGACAAGGATGCGCAGAAGACATTTCGCATGCAGGGTATTTTTTTTTTTATTGGTTTATTTATGGACGCACTTTAACATCGCAGGTCATCAGCGTCCCATTCAACTCAGGGCGTGAAACGACCGACAAATTTTGCTCAGAGGCCTCTCTTTCAGACTTGAGGTTCTTTTTCGTGCCGTAAATGTACGACACGGGACCCACGGCTTTACTTCCTTCCGAAGGAAGCCATACTTAGGATTTTTACGCCCGAAAAAAATCCATCGGTCCTGGCCGGTAAATTTATGATGAAAGTGACACAACTCAGGTACTGATAATCGGGAAGAAAAGCAAATTAATTAAATATGTTGTGTATGTGACAGTCTTTAATGTTACTTTTTATTTTATTAATTTTTTATTTTATTTATTTTATATTATAAAATATATGAGTACGTCTGGTGTTTGTTTTATTATGGAAAAACTAGTGCAATAAGATATTGTATTAAATCAAGCAAATATAGTGCAGTGCATGTTGATGTCTTATTGTACCACTGGAATAAACACAGGTTAGTACTTATTATGAACTTTAACTAATATTGTGTACATGCCGTTATGCTGGTTGGTTTTTTCCTACGCGGCCGGGGAGTAGTAGGGAAGTCAATATGTTTAACTCTAGGAATGTATGGACGTACTCTTGTGTGTTATGTGACAGTATATTAAGTATTCATTAGGCAGCATAATACAGTGTATTAATTACGTTAATAATGCTAAATTAAGGTTTTCTATTCCCCAGCGATAATTTATTTACGATTCGTACGTGCCTACATAATCGGCTCGTGATTTATGGAGATTAATTCAAAGAGATTTGTGATATCCAAATTCCAAATTGATAAATAAAGTTTTGAACGGGAAGTATTCTTGATAAAAAAAAAAAAGGCACAGCCATTTACAGTTACCACACAAAAAACGTTAGATAACATTGGATATGCTCTGGAATGTTCCCTTACAAAACCCCTTTGGTGTCTATCTCGGCAAACCGGAATCAAAGCTACTGAATCTAAAACATTATAAAGCTACATTAGGTAGTCCAAGAACGTAAATCGGGTGACCCTGCATCCAGATTAGATTTTGTGAATGGATTTTGAACAGTCCGCATGACGAAAAAGTTAACCTAATCTACTTTTCTTCACGGACGAATCTTGGTTCCACCAAAATGGGTATGTTCATTCACAAAACCGATATTGGAATTCAGGAAAACGTAATCTACTTCAGAGGAACTCTGTAAGATCAAAAGACAGGAGTGTGGTGCGCAATTAGCGGTGAAATAATAAAAGGCCTTTTTAAGGAGCACTTACTAGTGATAGGTACGTGCATAAAGTTTAGTAACCCCATTTCCTTGACCGTGAGGGAAGATGGGTTTGCGACTTTCCAATAGGACTCTACAGCGTCACATACAGTCTATATCTCCTTGCACGCAATTGATTTTGGTTGCTCTTTAACATCTCAAAGTCATCAGCGTCCCATTCAATTAAGGGCGTGAAACGGCCGATAAATTTTGCACAGAGGCCTCCTCTTTCAGGCTTGAAGATCTTTTTCCTGCCGTAAATGTACGACACGGGACCCACGGCTTTACTTCCCTTCCGAAGGAAGCCATACTTAGGATTTTATGCTTGAAAAATTCCATCGACCCTGGCGGGGTTTGAACCCGCGATCTTGCGTTTAGAAGTCAAGTATGTTTACCACTACACCATCAAGACCGATATTTAGCATGCAATTTTGAAATATTTGATCATAGAGTCATCACTAACAGCATATGGTTCATTCGGTTACCCGATTTAACACCCTGCCCGTTATCTCTCTCTACCGCTACGGGGTGGCGGAGGTCGTTCTGGCGCGGACTCATGAACGAGAGGTCTGGGTTTCGAATCCCACCAGGATTCGTCCTCCCTGACTGAGGTTTTTTCCAGGTTTTCCTCAGTCCTCATGAGTGGCAAATGCCGGGGAGATACCCTAAACTTAGGTCTGGAACGTTTCCTTCCTTAAAAATCCTTTCCCAATATATCATTTTATTTCATGTATCATCAGCGTAAACCGCCTGTGGTGTCTCTGTAGTAAAAACGGGCGTTAAACAACATTAAAAAAACTGTTATCTCTGAGGGGCATTAAAGGAAAAAGTATACAATACAATTCCACACACATTAGATGAAGTGAAAAATAACATTCGTTAAGAAAGTTATTTTGTTTCCCACAGGGAATTAATTGCTGAGAATAATGGTTAATTTCGTCCCCCCTTCGGTATAGTGGTTATCATTGTTGACTGCGGGCCGGGAGCCCCCGGTTCGATTTCCGCTACCTACTTAAGATTTTTTCTAACTTAGGGAGGTCTGGAACGGGGTCCATCCAGCCTCGTAAGGACAATTGGGAAGCTGCCTTATGGAAAGGTGGCGATCTTCGATCTAGTAAGCCGCGATATAGAGACCGGGGGATTCGGTGTGCTGATCACATACTTCCCTGCAATACTGCACTCTACCAATGATATCACATGATGCAGATAGAAGACGCAACGGTCGTTTCGGTAAGCTCGGGCCCATATAGGGCTGTGAAAGACTATAAGAAGAATTGTTAATTTCACAAGCAGATGCTAGAAATGTACTGAACGTGAAGAATATTCTTGCCAGCTTGAGCCGACCTGCCGGCCGTTACGCCTGGAGCAGTTCCGCGAAGGAAAAATCACACAATCGATCAAATTCGTGACAGTAGAAATGCGAGGGAAACTTGTCCATTGATGGAACCTATGAAAGGCTCCGTATATCTTGCATTCAATCACAAACGCAAGCCGAAAACAATGTTCTGTGTTAATTCAATTGCAGTTTGTTTTGCGTCATCCGGAAGTAAGTTTGATATAATGCTACAAATATATCTATCGTTCGTATAAAATCCTCTATTGTTTCAGTAAATACTTAATTTGAATTAAACGTATACAAGTATATTGTTTGTTGCTTTATAGCATGTAATTGTGTGCAGTGCAAACCTGAATGTGGGTAATATGCAAGAAAAGTATTATCATTGATAGAATTGAGGAGGATTTGTAGAAAGTCTTGGGGGAAAAAAATTGTTTGGGATTCACGTACTTTTAAACAAAATTATTGAAGTATATGAAATGAATAATATCTGCAATGTTGTTGAAAAGAATATAGAACAAGAGAATGTCGAAGGTGTTAGAATGATAAAGTTCAGGAGAAAAAAGAGAACACAAAGAAAGAGTAACTTATTTTATCGCCCTGAAAGAAACA
The DNA here is from genome assembly GCA_030762175.1 of Metallyticus violacea. Classification (NCBI taxonomy): domain Eukaryota; kingdom Metazoa; phylum Arthropoda; class Insecta; order Mantodea; family Metallyticidae; genus Metallyticus; species Metallyticus violacea. The sequence goes on from CM060836.1 coordinate 67,905,185, forward strand.
AATAAATTATATAATAATGGGAATCAGCTGTCATTAATTTTCTTCCAGCCTGACATGATTCCAGGTTTGCAACATGTAAGCAAATAAATCATAGAAGCAACTCTATGTAATACCATTAATTTCACAATATTTAGGTTTGGAAATATTCGTGAGAAATGTAAAAATTTAAAAAATGCCTAATACGTTATAAAATGTGAAAATTTTATTTGCTTAAGTAGATGAATAACGATCGCATCATATTAAACCAAAGGTGGTAACACTGGATAGCTATACTATTTTTTAGCACTGAGTGTTACAAAATATGGTCTCTAGTTTGTGTTTGTGTTATAAGAATTAATTTCAGTACGAGCTTCTAAATAATTTATATAATTTGACTGGGAAGTATATGAACATTTTCAGGGAGATTCATTTTTATCACCCATATTTTCCCTTATATGTGTAAATTTTGAATTTTATACGCATTATTTGTTTATTTATTTTAACACTATATTTATTTATTTAGTTTCCCTAAAGCATATTCTATAAATTTCCACGATCGTGTAATTTTAACCATATTATAATTTTTAATTCGCGCTTACATGAAGATATTATCACTCTTTTCGTAATTGCACCCCTGAAAACTTAACAGTAACAATACCAAATAAACAATAGAAAAAATATGCATTTTTTCACCTAGTGAATCTAATTGTTAAAACAAAAATAAAACTTTTAAGAGTATATAAATTGAAAGGCGTTATTGTTAAAACTCGCTTTATAGGTTTTTGTAGCAAATTAATGAATACGACAGTAAATAAAAGGAATAACAAGCGATTTGAAGTAATGTTAAGGGAATAAAAAGCAAGCGATAAAGAAAAACAGGAAATGAAAGTAGGCTTACAAATTTAAAGCTCTGATTAATATTTATTGATATAAAAATATTTAAAAATATGAATATTTCACGTGTATTTTCCTCGAATTTCCACGTTATTTTACTACGTTATCAACTGCTTTCTATTAATGCTTGGAAGAATTTTTCATAGGTAATTCTCTCTTGAAGTTATTAGAATTGCTCTTTTCTCCTCTTTTGGCTTTTCCATAAATTTACAATTTGTAATCATGTTTAAAAAAGGGTCACTTTGATTTGAGAAATATCTGAAAACACAATTGGGTATTGGCATGTGCTAATAAAACCAAATTACAGTTGTTGCTGTAATTAATGGAAATTTTAAGAAGACCGAAATTAATAAACTACTAAAAATGACACTTGATTTAACCTCCTTTAAATGTTATTATTTTCTCTGATAGCGTACAGAAATTGTTTGTCTTACATCTTAACAATACTTTTTGGCGTGAAAAGTACCTTTCTCTTCTATAGTACATAATATATTATAAGTAATAGTGTTAACACTAAATAAAGAGTTGAAGTATTTGTAAATTAATTAAACGATAGCTTAATATCAATTAAATAAATGCCGAAATCAACAAATAATGGCAAAGAACATCTCTATTTACCAGTTTTAAACGTGTATTAGAGTGCAGCACCTACATATCTATATATAAAAATTGTTTCACATTTATATATTTATCTTTCCTTAATTAAAGTTTAATATTCTCTAATTGCATGTTTTTCTAATGAAAAAAGCAGAGCTGCAACATCTGATAGAGCTCTAGCTGGACAGCTGGAAACGTTAGATTAAAATTATATGTTTTGTTCCGTTTCCCATTATGGGTACCTATTTCATTACAATTAACTGCAGTTAATTTGAGTCATGATATGATTTGAGTCATTTGAGTCACGATCTATACAGAATCGGCATTATTTGCGAGGTGGCGAGCCTATATGAGCATTTGGCAACAAGGTTGCAGATGGTGCTGCTGTGATGACGGGCAGAGTAAATTAAGCGTAACATAACCTCACTTTATGGTAGTATCGTAAATGCATAATAACTGTTTTACCATTACAAATGGAAACACAAAACTGAATGAATTAGAATAGTTCAACATAATCAGAGGAATGTTTATGATTGCAGCAAAGCACATATTGAATTTACAGTCATTCTCTTCTAAGCATTGGCAATAAGAGCAAAATAGAGGTTCATTTCTGGATTATAAAAAAGCGTTAGGAGTCTCTAAATTGAGAGCAAACATTCTTAAATGTTCATTAATGTAATAAAAAAAGGTCATTATGAATTAAAAAATTGGGACATAGCCCTCAAAAAGAAGTTTTTCTGTTGTGTAAACGGCAAAGAGCTCGCCTTTAAACATAAAAGTTACCTATGCTTAAACTTAACACCTAACACAAATTTTATACATTTCTGTATGACTGTTAAAAACTGCTGGTTTTAATTTTCAATAGGCAATGAATCTGAAATTGCTCACATAGAAGCATGAAGTTGTGTTGTAGCTTAAAATTGTAGATGTACACATAACATTTCATTGTTTTTAAAAATGTTTATTAATCGCCAAAGTTACAATAAAAATTAGTATCGTTGTTTTACGTGGAATAATGCTGAAATATATTTGGCCAGTTTTGGAACGAAAGCATAAAGTAAAAAAGGTTTGATGAAGAATTATAAAATATACATAAATGTATATTTTAAATATATTTGGATACTATTATATTTTTGAAGTGAGTGATCAGATGAAAGGCATAATTAATACATATGAAAAACATTAAAATATTTGCAAATGAAATAGAGATGAACGTCCTGCAAGAGAAGCCGTGTTTGCATAAACTTCCGACAGATGGCACAAGCATCCAGCATACCCAGACATTATAAAGTCGAGATCCCCTCCGGTTCATACTTTTTAAAAGGCAGGGTAGAGTGCAAGCAAGATGACATCTCATGCTAAGGATGCTGCGAGAGTGAGATAGAGGGGGTGGAGCCCAAAGATGGGCGTGTCAAGCGAGCTGGGCGGGGACAAGATGGCGCGCACCGCATCCCCCCTACCTCCCACCTAGCTGCTCGTTCGGATCGATCTCGGTACTTCCCCCACCCTTCTCTGCCGTGCAGCATCTCATGTCTGGACCACGGCAGCTAGTGTTTACTCTGCCTGTCCACACCAGTGCCATGCCCATTCTTAGTAGGTACATTGTCCAAAAGGCGAGGATTTTCAAACACCACAATGTAACATTGGTATAGCTTTGTGTAATGAATCTTCAATGTTTAGAGAGTGTGATTGGAAGTCCTAAAACAACATGGAAAAGAGATTTTTATTTATTTAATTATGTTGAAAACGCTTGTAAAGTTGTCATGCTTTCATCTAAAGGTCTTGTTTTGAAGAAATTGATGAGCAATGTTCCTGCCTCCACCTCCGCCCTCCTCTTCACTTCTCACTTAATTAAAGGATAATTATTCAACAGTTTTCAACTCCATGTACAACGTCATATTTTTATTGCAATGCTTTGTGGAAGTTTTTACATTTGAGTGGTCGAAATCTGATTTTGAAACGGGCAGACTTTGGAAAAGCTTCAGTTAGTGAACCGTCTTTATTAAGTCACTGAATGATCTCTACAATTCCACTTAAAATAGCTATAGTACATTAAATACATAATTCACAGTTCATTTTAGTCATAAGAATAATTGGGTAAACTGCATTAGTAATTACATAAAATGCATTACTGAAATAAATGTTGTGCTTTGTGTTTCTGCTAACTTTACAAAGGTTATGGTTTGTTCTTTTAAGTAATGAAAACTTTTCTTAATTAAGAAAAGGCAATAATGCAAATTAAAATATTCTTAAATACTTAATGTAGCCTCCACGATTCTTTATTAAGCCTTACATGCACCTTACTGGTCTACTTCTCTGGTAGATATGCACTCTACACTCTGGACCCAAGTTCGAGGTTTCGATAGATTTTTCATGACATAAAAATCTCGAGGGCAAGTCCTCCTTGAGGGACTTTAGGCCCCATATCGTAGATTTTCGGCATGTCACAGAACTCCATATATGAAAAAAGTCCATGGCGATTTCACGTCCAAGTAATACTTTAGTTTAGACGGCGCTAGAAGCGATGGTCGTACTACCTTTTAGGAAAATAAGCGTATGGAAAATTTTAACAATATGCATCTTATTTGCATTTTCACATAAGTAATCAGATTCAAGTTCGTCATTCTATACATACGATGTACCACTTCTTGCAGTATCCTTGTTTTTTATTTAATTTTTATTTATTAATTTTTCTCCCTCTCTTAATTTGTTCCTCGTGTGTGCCAAAAGTTTAAATATTCGCTGTTTCCCGATCACTCCAGCACGTGTATTGCACAATATTGTAGATATGTGTAAGGATTTTTTTTTAAAATATGTAAAAATTAAATATTTTAATACTAGAGAATAAGTTTTCTTGGGTTCGAACAAACAAACAACCTCACCAAACTTCATTTACTTATGAAGTAAATTCAAAAAGCTTTGTAAATGTTACCTTCAAATCCAAGCGAAGAACTGAATTCTAAAACTTATCCCCACAATCCATCGAAGTATTTTCCATCTCTCTCCAACACAGTTGTAACCACTTGTCGAGAGCACTGCCGTACGCGGAGTGGAATATTGTCAACAGAGCTGAAAATATAGCTTGAGCAAGGTTCAGCACTCGTTTAAAAGGTTTTCAAGCAATGCAAAATTTCACTCGAGGAAACAACCAGAAGTCGCACGGTGCAAGGTCAGGTCCGTAGTATGGATGTTCAATCAACTGGACTTTGGCGATTTCCAGTTTCCTCATAAGCCTTTGTCCTGTGAGTAAATGATTGTGTGCAAAAGCAGCCTTGAGGTTCCTGTCTTTAACGCCGCCGCCTTAGCTCTTCAAATGAAAGATCCAAAATATAAGTGCCATAGTATTCTCCATTCATTGTCATTCCTTCTGGCATACATTCATTCATAGAATGTTCATACGGTGAATATTCGCTCCCGAGAATGAAAATCTGTTAGAAGAACAAATGGTTTTGAATCATTCTCTGAACACGCAGTTCTGAACTTTATTTGGGGTGGTATAGAAATAAAATCAACTTTAATCAGTAGTGCATATGTCTGTCAAACATTTAGGACCTGTGGTGGAAACATGCTCAGCAGTTTCCTTGCACATTCCTTTGAGCATTCTTTTAGAAATCTTAGGGGCATGTCTAATGAACGTAGAGGACGAGGCAATTTTCAGTATCCAATAAAGTCTTTCGACGCGTGCCTCATTGTTGAGTGAGTTATTCCTGATTCTGAAGCCAACTCTTTCATTATTCATTGCCTATTCACCATCAGCAGATACTTGGCTTACTCTCTATATTATCAGTCCATGTAGAAATACTAACACCCAATGTGCTACCGCTTGATATGGCAAGGTCCTCATGACATTATTTAGCATTCCTTTCACGCGATACCTCAATGGATTGAATAGATTGCTTTTTCTTTATTAATAGAAGTGTGCTCACTTGTTTTTAACCTTGGTGATAACGATGAATCACATTTGAAACTTGCTGTGTTCTACAGCGAAATTTGAAATCTGCCTGACTGTGTAGTTTTTTAACATTAAGATTTCTTGAGTAATGGTGTTCTTTGTCCTGCAGGGTTCCCAGCTTCTATATCTTCATTTATTACCGTAATGTTCGGTTGCAAATTTCTCATCAACTTGCGTGTGTATAATTCGGTGTAACAAATAAAAGGCGGTGCATGCAAAAAGCAAAAACACCACAATCAGGTGGTCATAAAAAACTGCCCACAGCTAATGGATACTCATGGAGCACATGAAACGTATTAAGAAACACCAATAGGCTTTCTCTTTTTATTTTTCATCATCTTCTGCCTCAAGGACTGGATTTCGTGATCTGCTCAAGACTCCTCACATTCGAATTCGTTACATTTATAAATCGTGTCTGCATCTCTTTACCCTTTCGGTGTATAACACAGTTCTTTTGTTATGCGTATGTTCTCCATTGCATACAGACTCCGCCCACATGGAGTTTAGTTTTCTGATCATTTATCAAGAATGTAAAAACGACAGTTTAATAAAACCCCAATTCATCAACAGTTACTCTGAATCGGTAATAACAATTGCTTAGTCTGCGATTCATAATAAGGTAACAGGAAGTGTAAATCTAGCAAATAATGCACCAATATACATTTTGTACTGTATCTCAGAAAGTTATAAAGCTATTAATATGAAATTTTACATATTAAGAATACTTAATTAAATATGCTCTGTAAATTTTAATTCTGTAATGCATATAAGAAGATTTTAAACAAAAATAAATCTTAATTCCCGATAACTTAAAGTTTTGACATAAATGTGCATTTTTCTGAGGACCAATCTTATTGAAAATTTGCACACACATAAAGTATGCAAATGTAAAATGTAGTAACTAGAAGTATTTAAATATCAGTATTAGTTGATAAAAATCAATACCATATGAAATATATATATATATATATATTTAAGCAACTAGCATAGATATTTTATTCTAGTCCTCAGGATAATATGTTTTCTGCAGTTTAAATAAAAAAAAATTCCAAATTCCACCATTAGTTTATAAGAAAAATGCATCATTATGTTGAAGTGTTTTCAGATTTTTAACAAGATTTTGTTTTGGTTATAAAATTTTTTGAAAAACTTTTTATGTTCATTAGAGAATTAAACTTTACAGAACATCTTTAGTTAAGTTTTCTTAACATCTCTCAATAGTTTCACATTGATAGCTTTAAAACTTTCTGAAAAACAGCGTAAAATGTATATTGCTGCATTATTTGCAAGGTTTGCACTTCCTGGTTACCTTAAAACATTTTATAAAATGAAAATTTTAGACGTTATAAATATTTGAAAGAGGGACATATAGCTCAATATAACTTTAAAGTTTACACTCATAGACTGAAAAATATGGCAAGGTTTTAAATAGAGGTAAAGCAGTGGCGACTCGTGACATAAAAAGTTTGCACAGCCCGACTCCTTCAAAAGGATTTAAATTGAAAATAATGTAATGTATCTACTACACAGTTTGAGTGTGTGTATATATATTGCTAAAGTAAAAACTACAATATACATATATTTCAACTGAAATACAACACATCAGAGGTGCATAATAGGAAACTAACTTTTAAAAAAAGTACATTGATCTACTTATACAAGATTCACTATTTGTACGTCATTTTATGTATCTTATGCAGCAGAATGACGCAATAAAAAGCCATGCTACAGACGGTAGTACACACCAATGCAACAAGTTATATTTTCAAAGTTACAGGCTATAAAACAAGTAGCTAAATCACTATACCTATAACTTTAAAATTCAAAAGTTGTAGCTAAACAAAGTCTCAAAAAATATATTTAGCAAACTGGCAATCTCGCTGGCTCGCGCATCTTCCTGATTTGCAATGGAAGCGGGGCAGCCTATCACCGACACATATTTCTCCCGTCCTAGATGCTGCCTACTATTCTATTCTCAGTTTTGCTGTACTTGCTATCTCAGAGCATAAAGCAAGCATGTACCGTAGCCATGGCAACCGCTATGAAATAGATCGCAAGTACAACGAAATTAGTTCTGACGGGATTGAGCTGTAGCAGAGGATACAGGTGTAAGAATCGTAGCGCGCATTTCAGCACTCAGAGAGAGTTTAAATTTGAGTTAAAAATGGAAAACCCTGAAATTAATTATTACCTATATAAAAGATTGGTGTAATCTACTGCACCTGAGGTGAAAAAATCCTAAGTGTGACTTCCTTTGGAAGGGAAGTAAAACCGTGAGTCCCGTGTCGTACATTTACGGAATTCATCTCAAGCCTGAGCGAATAAGCCTGTGAGCAAAATTTATCGGCCGTTTCACGCCCTGAGACGTTAAAGAGCGTCCGTAAATAAAACAAATCAAAGAATTAATCAATCTTACAGCTGTAGCTGTAAATCCATAGATAAGTCACATTTGACTATACAGCGATATCAGCCACACTTCGGTCGAACGGATACTGAAACAGCTGAAATACCGTGCTGCATCAGACACCTACTCTAACAGACCACCAGCTCCACGTAATGTTTTGTGAATGGGTGCACATGCAAGTGTAGAGTGTTCATCAAAATATTATTTCCTTAAGAGGCATCTTTTTCGAGCAGTGAACAGGTTAATGGAATGAATACGGGAAGTTTATGACACTCACTGCCTGTGTGTTGACAAACGTTAGAGAAAGCTTCCGAAAAAACATTACTAGGTTTAGATGTTAATGGGTGTTATTTTGAGCACTTAATAAAATGGTCTGAAAGTTATACCTCGGTGGAAGCATACTATTAACTTATCAAATTTTCATTTTAAAAATGGTTTGAACAAAAGATTTTAATTGTTGAGGACAGTCAGAATATCAGAAAATGATATCAATGTTCCATTTAAAATTCTATATGCACGCCTCCACAGCCTCGTGGTGTATTTCACTGTTGTTGCCCAAGAAGACCACCTTACTACATAATAGTTTAGAAAAAATCTAAGATTAAATATCAGCATGTAACACTTTATGTCATTATTTTAGATCCTGTGAGTAATTGTTACATGATGACATTTGCTTCACAGTCAGTATTAACGAATATTCTTCTTCAATTTCTTTAAGTTTGAATGTATATTTCTTTTCGTTTCCCTCTCCTAACCCTCTATGACAAAGGATGAATTGTTGATAATCGCTAATCATAGAAACTTCAGTTACATTGTTTTCAAGATAGTATCTTACAGATCCACAAACTTCTTGCATTGTTCCGAAACCCTAAGGGCTCAGGTAAATTTTTAATTCGTTGATGCCCCAGTTTTAGTTATCTTCCCTACCAAATCAGAGCTATAACTACAGCTTATAATCACAATGAATGTGAATGTGATATCTCCAAGAGTTGCATGGAAAAAAGTAATAGAACATTAAGAACCGCACTGCCCTGCAGTGGATTCCTGGCCACTGTGGGATTTATGGGAATGAGTTGACGAAAACGGGATCCCAAATGAAACAACCACACCCACCTTTGCCTCTACGACATATAAAGCGTCATATATCCTTCTCTATTAAATCTAACCGCTTCAGCCTGTAGAGAGAGGAAGCTTCTGAAACTCCCTTTTGAACAAGACGGAAAGAATTCCTAGTTCTCTACCTAGATAAGTTGGCGTGGCCTGCTTTAGATTTGTTACGGTTATGACTACTCATAAATGCCAAATGCCGGGTAAGTACCCTAAACGTATGACTGGAACACTTCCTTTGAAAAAAATTACTCCTTTCCCAATTTATCATTTCATTTCGTTTCACGTTATCACCAGTGTCCAACCGCCTGTGGTGCCTCAGTAGTAAAAACCGGCGTTAAATGCTAATAAAAAAATGGAGAAATAATTTAAAGATTTCAACAACCAAGATAAAATCATTGACTTTTATAGGAAACGATCATATAAGATGTAAAGCAGTTATTAATAAAGAAATAATAGAACAAGTCTCTAGTTTTAACCATCCAGGTTTTAATGTGTCATACAGTAAAAATGAAGATCTGAACATAAAGCTAAATAATTAAGAGGGATGAATGGAACAACAAGGAGAACATTAAAGAACAAGACGTCAAAAGCAACACAAACGAAATTCTATAAAGTAATGACAGTGCCAATGGCAACATAAGGAAGTGAAAACTGGACTATGAATAGGACAGACAGATGAGATTTTTAAGAGCAGTAGTTGGATTTATTCTGTAAGACAAACAAGGAAATGAAGAATTTGAAAACATTTAAATATATATATAATTGAAACGGAAAAAATAATGAAAATAAAAATAATTGGTATCAGCATATATTAAGAATGAAAGAGGAACGGATACCAAACATTTTACTAAACTATAAACCTAGAGGATATCGTCAAGTAGGAAGACCGAGAACAAGATGGGGTATGTTTAACTGAGGACGGAACAGGTCGACAGGCTTTATCTTGTAGAAGAAGAAGAGAATCATTCGCTCACTGATATAGGATATAGGATATAGGATAATAGGATAATAGCGATTAAATATATATTTTAAGCAACTCTGTCGAATTAGGTGTTGCATCCATCCAACCCCAGCTTTCTCTTCGTAAAGATGCATTATTATGGATAACATCGCAATAAATTTTCATTTTGTCAACGAAGTTATCCAAATAAAACAAAATACTGGCGTCATATTTGAATACTTCGCTTAAGAAAGTAACATAATAATGCATACTGCTATAGAATAGTACATTTAATTCACTTGCATAATGAGTGTTAATTAACTGCAACACAATAATTTCAGAGAATGTACAGTGATCTTACACAAGCAATTTTAGATAAGAAATCTACTGTCCACAAAGAAACACAAATGAAATTACTCGAATGTGGTGATAAAGAAGCTGAAATTAGATGCCAAGTCAATATTCAAACAAATGTCTTCTTCAAACTTGCCTCGCGAACGAGGAAATTCGATTCAATCGCTCGTCATCAGCGTTTTCAATATTTAGTGCTGTAAAAATGGTCTATAGTCTCGGATTTTTCATATGACAGTACAACAGAGAGCTGATTTGTCGTGTTTTTGACTTAGTTAGTAGGTAGTTTTTGATTTTACTATGTAAGGCGATAGACGCAGGTTCTGATCCTACTGAATAGGTTATTTATTTATTTATTTTTGTGAAGTATGCCCTACATAAGACGTAAAAGTAAAAACTAGTGATGAACGAGAATCTTCATCGATAACAATAATCTACTTTTAATTAATACCAGTACCCAAAAACTTTTTATTTATTTATTTTTGACTTATTTACCGACACTCTTTAACATCTCAGGTCATCAGAGTCCCATTCAATTCAGAACATGAAACGGCTGATAAATTTTGCTCAGAGGCCTCCTCTTTCATGCTTTTGCGTGCCGAAAATCTACTACACGGGACTCACGACTTTACTTCCCATCCGAAGGAAGCGATATTCACTATTTTTAAGCCCGAAAAAACATCGACCCTAGCCAGGATTGATCCCGCGATCTTGGGTCTACGAGACAAGTATGTTTACCCTAGACCACCAGAATCTACACCAGGGAAATACTCCACAAGTCCGTTCATGTATTGTTATGTGCTATCATTTCGAGTGGAAGCGTCATAAATCAATGGTGTACTGGACATTCTGAAACTTAATATCATTACTTCAAATATTGAACAGGTTCCCTAAGATTCTTTTACAATCTCTGAAATTGTGTTTGTTAACACCTGTATATTTTATATACTGCAATGGCTTGCTGTGCTCTTGAAGAAACAGTTGAAATGTGTATTTACAAATACGATTAACTCCATCTACGTTACCTATAATTTTTATTATTATTTAGTTTTACAATGCTTCAACCCCTGACAGCCAATTACAAAATATAGAATCTTTTTACATTTATAATTATATATTTAACTATGAATGACATGAACTGTTGAAAACCATTGTTCTTTGTCCAGACATTGTTCCTCTTTTAGGTGTCATTCCCTATTTCTTCATGGATGCCCTTTAATCGTAGCCTTCCTCGTTCCCGTCTTCTTGGTGAAATCCATTTATGTGTTACCCTTGACAGTCTTTCTTCACCCATTCTCATTAAATGAACATACAATATAAATTGTTTTGTTAAAATGTACTTTACATAATTTTAATCCCCATTTTTGTCTTATTATATCATTTATGAGTCTTATCTCTTCGCGACACCCTTACTGATCGGCTCCAATTATCCATTTCCATTGCCAAAAAATCTGTTTTAGTAGATATTTTTAAATTGTCACATTTCTTCACCGTACAAAACAAGTAAACAAGTACATTAGCTACATACAGATTAAATAACAATAACGTACCTATGAATAGTCATTTTTATAATAAACACGATGAAATTTAAACCAGTGTAACTAATTATGTCTCAATTATGATAATGACACTACGAAAATATAAATATATTGAGTGAAATTGGAGTAAGTGGATATTGATTGATGAGTTAATTTTGGACATATTATAACTACTGCCTTATGAATAGTAAGAAAAGTAAAAAAACAATGGAGAATCAGCGGCAATAATTTAAAACTGATGCTAAAAATCTTCAGTTTTCCGACGATAGATGGCTCTCGTTAAAATACAACGCGTTCTTCTACTGTCAGTTTGACTGTTATTGCTCTTCATTTGTTTGTAGGTTATTTATAATACAATTGACATTTTTATAGTACGTCTTTTGTTTCAATTTGTTATTTCATTGTTTCATAAGGAAGAATCACTTGAGTTTAGATGTAAGTATTGAAAACATCTTGTGCTTTATATCTAGCCAGAATATAGTCTAAGAACTATGCATAAAATAACAAGTAAGTCGTAACTTCCGTATTTTATGGTACTACAAAAGCCATCTTCCTCGACTATATCGAATATTACATTTCTTAAATATCTTACAAGTGCCAAAGCTTCTTCAGGGGGCTTTGAAAAGACAATTACCGGCTTAAATCCATTTAACCGGCATGAATAACACATGAGACATTTCTTTTATATGTATTCCTTGAAAATCCATTAAACCCAGTGCTACAATAAAAACGTAGAAAATTATAAGAGTCTGATATCATCAAATCTCCATGGAGGTTCTGTTGGTTTTCATTGTTAGGAGACGTAGACTGCAGCACATCACGAAACAGGTCGTACCTAGCACGTCGTCCACCCAGTTCCATATCTCTTTCTCTCCTTCTTTACTTTATTTATGTTATATTGCTTTATTCTGGTCATTTATACAGTTGTTTTATCTATAAAAGTTGTTCTCCATAGCTTTTTTAAAAGAATTTATCTATTTAGCCTTGTTTGTTTATTCTTCCTTTTTCGAATGTGTTCTATTCATTTTTTTTTTTTTTTTTTTTTTTTTTTTATCGTTTTGTTACTCTAATATCAATTCTTTATTCCTGTAGTTTCTCTTCATGTGCATGTTTTAGTTTACGCTTTTTGAAAGTAATTATGCAAAATGGTGTGCATAGCTTGAATTTAAATTGAGTAACATTCAGACATTTTTGTTTACTCTTTGTAGCGAATTATCTTCTAAATCTTATTTATTAGGTTTTTACTTGGAAGCAACATAATCATATAATATAATCTACTTTGTCTAAAGAATATTTAATTGACAAGACTGAAGAAATTACCCCAATAGAATACTTTATTTAATATGAATTATGATTTCTTTAAATCCCATATGAATTTTGAGGAAACAATGCAAATTCAAAATGTCTGTTTTAATTAAGAAGAAAAATGTATATTATAAATAATTATGTTCGAAATCTTACGTAAAGCAATATTTATAAATATTGAGAACTTAATCTTTCCGATCCTTTATGTACTGGAAAATACAGTAAGGTTATTTGAGTTACGGGCCGCCTTAGTGCGGCTACTTTCTGGGGAAGTGCAGTCACCGCAACTGGAAAAAAGAGATAGTCGCCGTGTGTAAAGTTATTGTTTTATTTTTAATATTTAAAACCGATAATAAATAATAGTAATCTATGTTATAAGAGATGTTCAAAATGGTGCCCCTCAGTGGCAATAGGTTGCCGGCATCTGCATAAGAAAAAGATATTTCATCTAACTTTTCTTATTAAAAACACGGCGCTCCGGAACAGGTTTCTTGTTAATGAGATATCCTACTTCCCGTAATATTTTAAGTTGGTGAACCGTTTCATTAACGGAACGCAACACCAAGGGAGTTTTCTAGCAAATCTGCAAGAATTCCTTTTCGCACAGTATCGTACATAAAAATCCGTTCTTCAAGACTGTATTTATATAGTGGCCTAACTAACAATAATTAGCATACAATTTACACACGAGTAACACAACACACAACGCTGACAAAACCTCCTCAAACTAACTACAAGCTGTTACTTGCACATGCATTATATGGCCTCGATGACTGGCTTCTCCTAGCACGCAGCCGCTCACTGCCGGACCTTAACTCAATTAACCTCACTGTATTATTTTTGTATATTACCGTTTTAATGACGTACAATTTTTTATAAAAGACCAGAAGTAGCCAAAAGCTTATTATTCATATAATTAGTAGAAGTATTGGAATTAAACTTTATAAACACTTTGCTATAACCGTCAAGAATAGAAAGCATAACAGTATCATTCGTACAGTTAAGTATATAATTAGAACGAATAACCAAGTACATCTTAATAACGAATTTAAATTATTCTACAATGTGATTAAACCTCATGTAATTGATATTGTGTAACAAGTCCCTCTCTTCCTCTGCATCCCCGCTTCTCTCTTACCGCTTTTTATTGTTCTTTCTCACAAAATAGTAAATTGATGAACTTGTTGTTTTAAAGTAAGCCGGTAGTTAGTTCTAAAAAGTTTCAATTCTAAGTTAAATTTTGGGAATTGTTTGCAAATGTTGTGCTACTGCATATAGTTTTTCACGTTTAAAGTAGTTGTTTTATTAAATACACTATAAATATTAACTGCCATAGGCGATGAAATATTAACTTTTTTATTATGAAAGCGTTCTCTTAAATACGTATAATAACAAAAAGTATCCAATATTGATACTGTTTTAAGATTTCATAATTTTGATTTTATTATTTTTTTTAATTACAAAATTACAATTTTTTGTGTCAGATAGAGCCAAAAAATGATACCGTGAAGTTTTTCACATGATAAGAAACTTAAGTATAAAGGCAACACCTGCTTATGCTATACCCTAATAAAGTTAAACTTTATAGATGCAAAAAATGAACAACCGAAAATATTTAATTTTTATTATAATTTCAGAATAGTCTTGCCTTAGCAGTTCAGTTAATTTTAGTGCATTTAAATTAAGTTTCTTCTACATTTGTACTTAATAGCAAGTATAGTTTTACTTTATTCCATTTTTCTCCATTCCTTTATTATTTAATTGTTAAAGGTTTACCATACTCACCGTGTTCCATTGTTTTTAAGCATGACATCATATGCAAAGTACTGAGATTTTTCGGAATCTTAGTTTGTTAAATAACATAGAATTAACGATGTTTGTTCAACATGTCTCAAGGAAATTTATAATATAAAAACTGAAAATAAAATCCTCACCTTGTGCTTATAAAGCCCATGAATTCCTGCAGCGATGTTCATTTTTTTTTTTTAAACATTTGAAACACTAGCAGAGAGTTTGTTTATTTTAAAGACAAGTAAAACTTGTAATGTTTCGCGTGCAATTATTTTTCCCAACAGGCTAATGGAAATGTAGACAAATGCGCATTAAAATTGCAAAAATGTTGTGTTCGTTTCTACCTGTTATAATAATATTAATGTATTGTTATAGCATATGTGCGCATTGCAGAGTATAAATGCATCTTGTACGAGTGTCCGTATAGAATATTTTCGCAGCCAAGAAACTGCCTTTAACGTCTCTGCAAGCAGACTCCAGAATCGCAGCCCTACCGTACAAAAAACACACTTCATAATCACGTCTGTTATGCGCCCCAGAGATCATCAATTGTTGAGACCGAATGGCCGGCGTTATCCAGCGCTCCCACTACGACCGATCCAAAACAAAACACAAGAAGGAAGATTTATATTGAAATCTACCACGTTTATATCAAAGCGTTCTTGCAGCGACGCCCGCGAATGTCTACTCATTCTTTACATATGCATGAGATAAAGGTTAAACCCGGAGCAAAAGCATGGCCGGACTTGAGGCGATCTATTGGGCATGCTGATGTACCTCTCTCTCGCTCCTTCGTGGTTTTTCTTCACTCCTCCTCCTCTCCTTCTTGTGCTGCTGTTGGACGCGTTGTAAATAAGCGAAGAGAGGAAAACGATCCGTGGAATGACAATATTCCTGTACTCGTCCTACCGCCCACCCCATACCGTTGTATTCTCTTGCCCATCTAGTGCCACGGACATCATTCAGTAGTTGCATGCAACAACGGCATACGTGGCATTCGGCTTCTTCCATTAGCGTCTTTATAATTACCGCGGTTCATTAATTAGAAACATACCAGCAAAGTATTTGAAA
Source organism: Metallyticus violacea (assembly GCA_030762175.1). Taxonomy (NCBI): domain Eukaryota; kingdom Metazoa; phylum Arthropoda; class Insecta; order Mantodea; family Metallyticidae; genus Metallyticus; species Metallyticus violacea. The sequence goes on from CM060836.1 coordinate 67,921,117, forward strand.
ATATGCCATTAAATACTTTTGTAAAAAATGGATCTGGTAGAGAACTTTAAAGTAAAGTAAAAACAATAATAGAGGAACAACAAAAGTATTACGAAAAAAAACTGCTAAGGTATAGGTATTAATAATATAGTGAATAGTAGATATAATAACATCTGGCAAAAAAACTGTTTATTGAACTAGAGTAAAAAGATAAATTGTAACTGAATTTTTGGCAAAGGTAACATTAAAAATGCCATTAGTAATATGAAAAAAGTGGGCGTAAAGACGATAGCAGTGGAAGAACATGGAGTATGATAGTTTGAAAAACGGGCAATAAAATAAAAATATTACAATGTTTAAAATCTTAGAGATAGAAAGAGCAGTTTCTAATCTGAAGATAAAAGGGAGAGAATACTAGAGAAGGAAGAAGTTGGAAGAAAAGCTAATATTGCATATATTTTAATTCTTTTGCCTTTGTATACAACGGCGTTTGTGTATGTTATCAGTATTTAAGAGTATATTTTGTATTTTGTTGTTTATGCTAATACAATGTTTTTTAATATTTTAACAAAAAGATTTAGAAAGTAACCAGTGTATAAAATATCGTTAAGAGTTGTTTTGGATAGCGTTTAATGTCCGTTTTTACTGCTGAGGCATTACAGGTGGTGAACACTGGTGATATATGAGATGAAATGATATATTGGGAAAGGTTTTTTTCTTAAAGGAAGGTAACGTTCCAGACCTAAGCTAGAGAGCTCTCCGGAATTTGCCGTTTATAAGGAATGAGGAGCTGAAAAAAAATATTCAGGGAGGACGGTCCTGGTGGGGATCGAACTCCAGACCTCTCTCTCACGAGTCCGCACTTTAACACCTCGGCCACCCGTGGTACGTTGATTTGGTTTATTTACGGACGCTCTGTAACATCTCAGGTCATCAGTGTCCCATTCAATTGCGGGCGTGAAACGGCCGACAAATTTTACTCAGAGGTCTCTTCTTTCAGGCTTGAGGTTCTTTATCGTGCCGCAAATGTACAACATGGGACCCACGGCTTTATTTCCCTTCCGAAGGAAGCCATACTTGGGATTTTATCGCCTGAAAAAATATATCGACCCTAGCAGGGTTTGAACCCGCGATCTTGGGTTTATAAGGCAAATATGGTTACCACAACACCACCAGGACCGACCCGTGGTACGTGTATATATTACAGTTTATATATTATATGATTCTAGAATTCGTTTGTCATTCTGGAATACATATTATTCAAATAAACATTTTTTCCTTGAAAGTATTAAACATATGATACTACAAAATTGTAAATTATAATTGAACCATATAGCCATAAAAGAACTCATGGTGCAAGATTTGAAAAAAAAATAGCATATGCTTTAATGCAAATAATTCGTCTAAAATATTTAGATTAACTGTTGATCTTCATTCAAATCCTTTAAAAAATGGTTTTCTATATCAGAATTATAAACAGTATTTATTTTGGTCACAATTGCTAATAAAATGCTACATTATGACACTTGTATAAAATTGCCATAGCAACAATTTCCCATTATCTTGTTTTCATAGTTAAAATGTTGTCATTAACTGAATATTATGTTAGGATAATATTAAAGCAAATGTATCTATTTCTGATTGATCCTGAAAACAGAATCAATTAGCCATATTCATTGCATAATACATAATTACAGAGTTAATAAAATTAATAAGTTTCATATTAGTCACCAAATGAATTAATAGAGTGTGACTATACTAACCAGTTCTGAAATATATGGCAACACTAGAGTTTCACAACTTAATATATCTATTGTCCATCTAATTAATAAATATGGCGCATTTCTCATACATCTCTCAAAGTATCATAAGATTTTCTCGGTATTAATGACAATTCATTCTTTTCAACTTGGGCTAAAAACGTTTGCCGCAAATTCATTTTCGCCTAGTAGACAAACGAGCTAAAAAAAAAGTCATTGATACAATGGCGTCACAAGTATATAAAAAGGGTATTAACTTTAGAGTAATTCATTAGAAAATTGATATCAATATTAATTTTATTTTATTAATACCCTTTACACTTATTGTATAGAAAAAAAAAGGTTATGAAACTTGTCTTTAATATTATGCATTTATGAAATTAGTTACAATTGAAGACAATTCATTTAAAGAATAATTTAATATATTTAGGAATCTTTAATAACATTCTTGTTCAAAATAAATATTACTTCTTTCGAAAAAATGTATCAATCAAATTTACTTGCTACGTATTAATGTTTTAGGGCGCGAAACTGCTTAGGCCATTAGCACCCGATTGTTACTTGCTATACCTGCATAAAAATTACAGTGAGTGTAAGATGCAATACTAGAATATGTTTTAAACATCAATTTAATCCATTAAACCTCTATAAAATATCGTCATATCTTTTTATAAGCTGTATAATTTTGAGTCATAGATTAAAAAATACATTTTAACTGATAATGAATGGTGTTTAACACAGAGGCACCACAGGCGGTGGACACTGATGATACATGAGATGAAATGACATATTGTGAAAGGATTTATTTTTAAGGAAGGAATCGTTCTATGCCTGAGTTTAGGATACCTCCCCGACATTTGCCCATTTATGAGGACTAAGGAAAACCTGGAAAAACCTCAGTCAGGGAGGACGGTACTTGCGGGATTCGAACCCCAGACCTCCCGCTCGTGAGTCCGCGCCTTAACGACCTCGGCCACCCATGGTGGTCTTTTTTACTCCTAATAAGGCATTCATGTAAATGTTTTAGATTTTTTTTTGTGGGGAGGGTTGTTTTAGCTTATATAGAGTGATTTATATAGAACTAATATATTTATTTATTTCAAAAAGAATGATGCTAGCCGCAATTTATTATATCTCAAAGGTAGAGTAATTTTGTCCAGGTATGGAGGTTTTAATGTGCCGTAAATCTACGACACAGGATTCCCGGATAACTACCGCTCCAGATTTTTAAGTCCAGAAAAATCTGTTATGAACCTGCTAACGTTCCATCACTCTTTAAATTTCACTTATTTTTAAATTCATAATTTAAAAATACTTTCTTGAGAGCTTTCACAAGCTTTAGGGTGAAGTGATACAGTTTAATTATAAGTACAGTTCTGATCAAATTTAGAAAAACGCTATATATATAAAAGAGAAAAGTTACGTTTTTGTGTGTGTTGAAAGAGTGAATTTATTACAAGAACTTAATGAATTTATATAACGAGATTATTTTCGTTTCATTATATTTTGCGTTGTCATAAGTTTAAACTTATACGCTAAGATCTAAGTAAATTTTTGGGGTCTATTTAACAATACCGCGTTCTGCAATCATTGGGGTGGGTATGTGTAATGCTGTTAGTGACGTTTTTTTTTTTTTTTTTTTTTTTTTTTTTTTGCACTTTTATAGCTCGGTTATGGATTTATTCTTTCTTTGCATGAAATAAATTTCGATCACATGGTATCATACACACTAATGTGAATACATGGTTCATTTGCCTTTCTCTCCTTGAAGAGATCCCCCGAAAGAACAAAGAGGAAAACGTATATGAAATTATATTTAAAATAGGGACAAGATCATATTATTTGCTAGGCAATGTTCTTGAAGCTTCCTCAGTAAGTCGGGCCTGGTGATGTAATGGTAGACATATTCGCCTCCTAAACCCAAGATCCCGGATTCAATCCCAGCCAGGATCGATGGATTTTTTTCGGACGTAAAAATCCTAAGTATTGCTGCCTTCCGAAGGAAGGTCCCATGACGTACGTTTACGTCATGTAAAAGAATCTCAAGCCTGAAAGAAGAGGCTTCTGAGCAAAATTTATCGGCCGTTTCACGCCCTGAATTGAATGGGGCGCTGATGACCTAAGATGTTAAACAGCATCCATAAA